>JABUQX010046894.1:45000-47500 GCA_015478945.1 Trachelipus rathkii
GAAGAGCCCGTTCCGGGGAAGACTCCTAGGCACAACGCTAAAAATGGTCAACAAAAGGGCAGTTAAATATACGTAAACATACGTAAAAATACGTAAACAGGCAAATATAAAAGTAGGAATAAAAGTAAGCGAATCCAAGAAGATGCAAGACATTCTGGCTTCAGACGGTACGGATCGCAAAACAGGGAAGTGTTTATTGCGGATAATGGTCAGGGCGGTAGTACAATCGATGAACAGATGGCGAATGGAAGGGGGAGTAACGAGACGACAGAACTGACAAGCGGACGGAGGGTCCCTCAACATGTAGTGGTCGTGTGTGAGGGCCAAATGGCCAATACGTAAACTAGCCATCACCACCTCCCAGTAACGGTTGCGGCTGTACGAAGAAGTTGGCTTGATGGTACGGAGCTTTGCTCCCCTTGAGTCCGTCTCCCAGCAAACCTGTCAACACAACTTTAATTCCTGACGGACATGATGAAGGAAAATCAGTTGGGGAATGTGGTTCTGATGTAAAACTGATGGAAGGTATACGGAGCGGGCCTGCCGAGTGCCAGATGCTTCCTTAGCTAGACGATCAGCGTCCTCTATCCCTGGGATATCAGCGTAGGATGTAATCCAGCAAAACGTGACCCTCTTTCTTCGGGAATGGAGAAGTTGAAGTAAACGCTGAACAAGAAGAACTAACAGGTTTCTGGTCTGTACCACCGACCAGTCCTTAAGTGCACTGTAAGAATCAGAGTAAATTACGAAGAAGTTTGTATTTGGAATGGTAAAAATATGTGAAATAGCTAAGAGAATAGCAATAAGTTCAGCAGTAAAGACTGAGGCATGGAAGAGAAGCGTTTGAGTGACACTGCATTAATGAAAAACCGCAGCAGCACCTACACCACCCTCCAATTTAGACCCATCAGTGGAAAGTGTCACAGAGCTCATATGGACAGTATAGTAAGAAGAAAAAACAGCCTTCAGTTAGTAGGGGTGGTTGAGGTATTTTGTAAACCTAGACAACTGGAAGCAGAAAATCGCCAGAATGAAATGAATGTATAGGAAAGGGCTTTCCTCAAAGTGATGTTCAAACAGTTGAAAATATTGGATACAGTAATAGCGAAAGGCGAATAAAGGGGTTGCTGAGACACCTCGTTGATGAGCGAGGTGAGAGCCGAAGTCGATGGGATTTGGAGACGGATGAAAGTGGTGTACACGATGTATTCCCTATGAAGAGACAAGGGCATGATATTGGCATCTGCCACAAGGCTAACTTTGGGTCAGGAACGAAAGGAACCAGTGCCTATTCTAAGACCCGCATTCTGGATCGGGACGAGGAGACGAAGGTAAGTAGATGACGTTTGTCCGTATACAGCAAAGCCATAGCCAGTTTGGATAGAACTAAATAAAACGGAGAAGGGTTTTCCTATCAACAGAGTAGAAAAGCCTGAGCAGAAGGGCTGCGGTGGCTGATCATTTTATAAGAAATACCGTACGGTCCAAGGGCACCGTCTTTGCAGCCAAAAAGAGCAGCTGCAAATTCAGCCAGTGTGAATAAGTAATTGTATTGGAGGTCTACACCCAGCACGGCCAAGAAGTTTGGCTGTTGAAAAGAGGCTCGAATATGTTGGAAAGCACCCGTATACCGGGAGTCAATAGAGATATTGGAAAAATTATAACCAAGGGCGTCTGCAACAGTACCAGAGGCGGAAACTGTATCAGAGATCGAGGGACCAAACTGGAAAACTGGTATGGAGGAATCACAGTGTCTCCTTGAAAGTTTCCGAACCACATTCCAAACCGAAGACATTGGGGTTGAGGAGCTGACAGTAGAGGCATAAGAACAAGAGTACTGCTTCCTGGCTAGTCGATTTAAACGACGGGACCTAGCTAAAGCCGCTTTGAATAGTATCAAGTTAGCGGTATTAAGAGTTCGTTTGTATAGTTTACAGAGCCTCTTCTTTCCTCGATTTGCAAAAGCGGACTCAGGGACCACCAAGGAGCAGCAAACCTCTTACGGGCTGTAGACCAATTGATTCAGAAATCCGCAGCGGTGGGAATAGTCCAAAGAGCAATTAAATGCCTGAGTTACAGAAAGGGAATCGTTTCACGAAAGGAAACACAGAGAAAGCAGTGGATGAACAGAACGACGTCCAATCCGCCCGATCGTAGAGCCAACTGGACAATGGTTCCGGGGTTGGGCATTGTGCAAGCCGCCTTAATTAGATGGGATAATGGTCACTGCCAAAAAAGTCGTCAAATCAAGACCAAGAAAACTGGTCAAGGAAGAGGTGCGAACAGATGGCAATGCAAGAGGAAGTAAGCATATCGAAACGTTCATAGGTAGGAACTCCCGTGTTGAGGCAGCCCAGTGAGAATTGGTCCAAAAGCTCCACGAGGGAGGTGGCAACCGGGGAGACATAGCACTGCCCCACAGGGGGTGATGAAGGTTAAAGTCACCAAGCAGCTCGACGGAGGGGGGGTGCAGAAACTGCCGGAGAAGCCGTTTTAGCTT
>JABUQX010046894.1:50000-72500 GCA_015478945.1 Trachelipus rathkii
ATTTTTCTGACTGTGACGAATTCTCACTTGTGTTTAAGGAGGGACTCGAACCCTTTTCTTCCACTACTTTTCCGTTCCGGTGTATGCTTATAAACCTCACCCACCATCTGGATATATGAGGAACAATGATATATATATATTATTATTATATATATATTATAGTATCATTTATATATATATTTATATTATATATATATATTATATAAATATAGGTTTTATATTGACTTTACCAACGTTCGTAGCCTGCGTGCTAATCATAAATCTTTGTAATATCACCTCTCTAACTCTCAACCTAACATTTTATTACTGTCTGAGACCCAGCTGGCCAGGGATTCATTTTCAAATAAACTTAATATCTCTAACTATAACTTTTTCTATAATTTCCGACTAAATGGTGGAGTCTGTGCCTATATAAACATAAAACTCTGGTAACACGTCTCGAGGTCCTGAATCTCCTAATTCGATGTACTATGGCTAAAGATCTTTCCCCACTACTACCATTATCTTGTGTTTCTGCTACTGCTCCCCTAATGGAACAGATTTTCACGTCCTTTTTGAATATCTTACTACTTCTCGTGAGACTGTTACTTCTTTCATCCAAATGCTGAGGTCCTCTATTTAGGGAGATTTCAACGTACACCACACTGAGTGGTTGGGCTACCTCTGACACTGATGTAGGTGGGGAGAGGCCAAAACATTCCAGTATCTCTCAGATCTGGAAAAGTTATTAAAGGAACCTACAACATTTCCAATCGTCATAACCATTCTTGATACGCTTTGACTTATGTTTCACCACTACTCCTTCTTATTATAATTACTACCATTTTCTCATCTTATCGGTAACTCTGAACACAATCTTATAGCTCTTAACTATAATACTTTTTCTCCAGCAGCTCTCCATGGCCCTAAACGTATTTCTGGCACTTTAATCGGGCTAATTGGGGGGCATTGCGTAGTTTTTTGGAAACTCTCTTGGAAGGAATCCTGCTCTTGACACTGGGGATTGCTTCGGTCGCCGCTGAAAGGTGGGGGGCGTTCACTGATGGGATGAGCAGGTTCCTTCCTCTTCGACTAAATCTTTCTCTCCCCAAAATCCATGGTTCGATGGGAAATGTTCTCGCGCCATCTCAGGACAAGAGACAATGCATATCGGACATGGAAAAACTCTCGTTTTCCTATCACACTTACTAATTTTCATTCTGTTCGGACGTTGCAGGGATATTATTCGTAAGGCTAAGAGCACTTTTACTAAAAGAAAGTGGACACCTGCTTGGTTCTCTACGTGATAATATTTCACCGAAAAGGTATATTTATTAAACTTTTGTAAATCTGCCTTTCCTCCCTTTTGTTCGCTCTGATGGTTCTCGTTGCTAACTCTTCCTCTGATAAGAGCCATCTTCGGCCTCTTTTTCATCTAATTCTACCATGGACGATTCTGGCATCCTCCTCCTACTCCTTTTCCTCTCAGGTTTCCCATGTTTTTACCTGTAATTACAAATGATCGTGTGCATGGGATCCTGAGTTTATGAACGGTCAGAGGCTAGTGGCCCAAATGGCCATCTGCTCGTGTTTTGAGAGGGAGTTGTGCTTCGAGCCTGACGCCTGTCTCGTTCAACTCTACTCCTAATGTCTTAATACTAAACTTTTTTCCCTCAATGCTGGACGCGGCATAGTCAACGATCGAAAAAGGTAGCCGCTCTGATTCCTCTAACTATCGTATAGCTCTCACCTGTATTATATCTAAAATCTTTGAACTCCTTCTTAAACTTCATTTCCTGGATCATACTGAGTCTGCATTCCTTCTTTTCAGATCACAGTATGGCTTTCGTTCGTTCCGAGGTCAACTGGTGATCATAATTTTCCTATCTAACTGATTTTGGTCTTCTGCCTTAGGGATCATGGGAAGTCTTGCGTGGTGGCGCTTGACAATATCCAAGGCCTTTTGACCGGGTTTGGCAGCGCGTCTACTGCTCTCTAGTCCCTTCTTTGGGTTTCCTCCTTTTCTTTGCTTACTTGTCTAGTTTTCTCTCTGATAGCTCCATATCAGCTCTCGTTGATGGAGCGTCCTCTTCCTCCTTTCCTGTTACCTGTGGTGTTCTTCAGGTTTCTTATCTATCTCCAACTTTATTCCATTCATACATTTCAATAACGATCACCTCAGCTGAACTTCCAAACTCTGTTCACCTCTTATGCCGATCGCTCAACTTCCATTCTTCAACTCATTTCAAATCTGCTCCCTCTTTTGCTTCTAGAGTTGCCTCTCGTCTTCAGCTTTCCGATTCTATTCTTGCCGATCTGGATGGGATTTCCCGGTGGGGTCACCGCAACCTTGTAAAATTCAACTCTTTAAAAAACTCATTCTCACATCTCCTCTCAAAAAAACATCCGACGTTTCTATTTCTTTGCGACGGTTTCTAACGTCCTCTCCTGTGAATAACATAAACATTCTTGGTCTTAACATAAACAACAAATTATCTTGGAAACCTCATATTTCCATGGTTGCTAAGGTGGCCTCAAAGAAGCTGGGAGTTCTGTTAAGGTTGCGGGATTTTTTTTCCTCTGCACAGCTACTCTAGTTATATAAGGGCCTTACTCGCCCTTGTATGGAGTACTGTTCTCACATTTGGGGGGCTCCGGCTCCACCCTTCTATTGGATAGGGTTGAGTCTAAAGCTAAGAGTAATAATTTATTTCTACTTTCAAACTCTCTTGACCTCTATCTCTGGACGTAACTTGGCGGCTCTATCCTTTTTATAGGTATACGGCGGCAGATGCTAGGGGAAGTTGACTCTCGCATTCCTCCACTTGGCCGCCCCGGTTGCCAGGGGTGCCTTGCTCTCCCAGGATTTCTGCGTGAGTATTGCGAACCCAGACTTGTTCGTTGTGGTGCTCTATCTTTCGCAGCTACTCTCTGTTCTGTGGAACTCCTTGCCTTCTTCTGTTTTTCCAACTATATTTAATCTTCCTCTCTTTAAAGCCCACGTCTGCGCTCACCTGAGAACTTTGCGTTAGACTGGGGATTGGGTGGGTTTCTTTTAATGTTTTATTTTCCGCCCCCTCCTTGAGAAGGGCCCAGCCCATGAGCGGTGGTGATCTGTAAAATATATAATAATATATATATATATATATATATATATATATATATATATATATATATATATATATATATTTATATATATATATTATATATATTCTGTATATTTATATATATATATTAATATATATTATTAGGGATGTACGATAGTACGTATCGGTATCGGCAGTATCGGCCAATTTTCTTGGTATCGGTATTCGTTAATATGGCCGATACTTCTTACTTTTGGGGTGAAGAATTATGAGAAACTTATAGATTCAATAATAAACTAGTTTCGATATATAAAAGGTTCTAATAAGGATTTCCTTAAGCTAGCTGAAACCATACGTACAAGAATAGCATCTACGACGGTGAACCATTTCTAGAATGCATTCAAATAGTATAACCGAGGAGATTGCTCGTGACAAAAAAAAAAAAAAGATTCACATGTGGAAGCCGCCTTATCAGCAACCCCTGGCAACAGCACTGATAGTGACGATGGTGGCTTTTCAGCAAATAAACCAACTGAAGATGAAGAGGATTTGGATATGTCCAGCACTTTGATAAGTTATGGCCACCAAATTGCAAATGGCACATCTCATTCATCTTCAAAGGAATCACACCATGGAACCTCATCGAAAAAATTGAAGAGACAGTCATCAAGGAGCAAAGATAATTCAAATTTGCAATATGTGAAAGAGGAGATGAGGTTCTACAAAAACATGGAGATGCTGCTACAGAAGAGAATCCTTTTGTTATGGCATGAAAATGGGCCAAGTTTTCCATTATTATAGTGCTGCAAGCAAATTCTTATCGCCCCTAACTATCATCGAAAGCGGCGTACTTTTTTAGTGTAGGTGGGAATGTAAAACCCCAAAAAAGCGAACAGGCTCTCGCCGATATAGTGAAGCTTAATGTTTTTACATCACAATTTGATAATTTTTGAATTTGAGTATTGAATGATATCTATCTTTATCTTAAAGGAGTATATTATTATCATGTCATGTTTGAATTTTTTTTTTTACAGCTGTCACCACCACTCACGGGCGGAGCCCTATTCAAGGAGGGGTTGTTGCAAGCCTCAGAAGCCACCAACTAACAAATTACGCAGATGAGCACAGACGCAGGCCTTTGAAGTGAGGGAGATCAAATTCGCAGGAACACAGAAGATTGGAAGAGATATTCTACAGAACAGAGGGGTGGCAGGAAGAAGGAAGCACCGCAGCGAACTAGAATGGAGTTACCAATACCAATATCATGCGCAGATACAGCACCCCTTGTGCTACGAGGGCGTCGTAAAGGTGGTGGTACGCAAGTGTTAAGTTCCCTCGAGCACCTGCCGCTGCGGTACCTATAGAAAAGAGATAAAGCACCAACATTGCGCCGCAAAGATAGAGGGTCAAGTAAAGTGGAAAGTACGGAACAGTTTATAAGTCTTTTGGTCTTTGACTCGACCCTATCCAAAAGCCGGGTGAAACCAGAGCCCCCCCAGATATGGAGAGCAGTACTCCATACAAGGGCGGTGAGGCCTTGTATAGCTGGAGTAATTGAGAAGAGGGAAAAAAGTTCGCAGTCTAAAAGCAACTCAGTTCTTTTGTTGAGGCCCTAAGCAACCTCGTGATGTGAGGTTTCCAAGACATTTTTTTGTTTATGTTAAGGCCAAGGATATTTATATTGTTAACAGGAGAGACGAGAGAACCGTCGAAAGATATAGAAAAGTTAGAAGGTGATTTAGAGAGGGAGATTTGTAGAAGTTGGGTTTTTAAAGAATTGAATTTCACAAGATTGAGACGACCCCCGGATATTCTATCAGATCAGCGAGAATAGAATCGGAAAGATTAAAAAAAAAAAGACGAAGGCAATTCTAGAAGTAAAGAGGGATCAGAATTGAAATGAATTGAAGAATGAGTTAGATGTCAGTGGAGAAGATCATTAATGAAAGTAGGAATCATGTCGCAGAGGTTCAGAAAACTGTGGAGAAGCTTATTAACAAATACAGCGGAAGAAGGAATTCGCCCCGTCAACTACAGCCGATATTGAGCGATTTGAAAGAAAGCTATACATAAGTAAGCAAAGAGAAGGAGGAAACCCAAAGGAGGGAAGCTTGGAGAGCAGTGACGCGTGCCATACCCGGTCAAATGCTTTGGATATGTCCAGCGCCACAACGCAAGTCTCCCCATAGTTCCTAAGGGCGGAAAACCATAAATCAGTAAGATAGGAAAGGTATATCGCAGTAGACCTCAAAGCGCCGAAAGCCGTACTGGCCATTGGAAAGAAGTGAGTGAGATTCCAGATGATCTAAGAAATGAGAGTTGAAAAGGGTTTCAAAGATCTTAGATGGAATGAATACTGGTGAGAGCTATAGGGCGATAGTTAGAAGGATCAGAGCGACTTCCTTTTTTCGGAATCGGTTGGAAATGTGCATGCTTCCAACACTGAGGGAAAGTATTAGTATTAAGCATAGAGAGACATATAGTGAACGAGGGCGGCAGTCAGCCGCGGAAGCACTTCCTAATATTCGGGGAGGTTTACGCCATTCGGGCCACCCGCCTTCCTAACGTTTCATAGATTCAGAAGCCCATGCAGCCTGATTCAAATGTACATTACAGGCAAAGGCATAGGACATTTGAGAGGAGAGGAAGAGGAATGCTAGAATCGTCCAGGGTTGAGTTGAGAAAATAGGAAGCCAAAGAGATTGGCCTTTTTTCAGTTGGAAATTAACAACAGAACCATCAGATCCAATAAGAGGAGGAAAGGACAGATTTTACATAGGTTGTTAGAGATGTTTATGGCAAGAGGCCAAAAGATTTGTCAGTATGGGAGACGCAAGGAGGTTAGCGCCACTTTCGTTTGATGAAACCGCGCTTTGCTCGTTAGAGAATCCCTGCAACGATTTCTAGCTGAATGAAAATCAGCGAGAGTGATAGAGGAGAATTTTTCCACACTCGATACGCACTGTCTCTTAGCTGAATATCCAAGAACAAGCACGATCGAACCAAGGATTATGAGGAGAGAAAGATTTAGTCGAAGAAGATGAATCTGCTCATCCATCAAGATTACAGCTCTCACGTTAATCGGCAGAAAGCCGAAGCGTCACAGAGTCAATGCAGTCTTCAAAGTTATAGTTAACGTAGAAGCAACGCAAATGCCCCCAATCGTCCGTCAAAGTGCCAGAAAAAACGATAGGGCAGGATGGAGCTGTTGGAGAGAAGTATTAAAATTAAGGATATAAGGTGTGGTCAGATTTACCAATAGGAGCGAAGGTGGTTTATTTATAGAAAGAAGGATAGTGGTGAAACATAGATCGTGTATTTTCAAGAATTGGTTGGGACGGAATGTGTGTGGGTTTTTAATTAGTTGCTCAGATGTTGAGAATACTGATGACTTCGACCTCCTCCACCTAAATTCAGTATGAGAGGACCTCAACCATTCCAGTGTTGTGTACATTGAATCCCTAATAGAGGACCTCAGTATTTGGATGAGAATATATAACAGTCTCGTGAGAGTAGTAAGATATTCATCAGGAGGGTGAAAATCTCTATTGGAGACACGTGCAGAAGCACAAAGATTATTGTAGTATAAGGAAGAAAGATTTAGCCACAGAACATTGAATAATAGCGTTTTTTATTTTTGTTTTTCAGCTGATTAATTGAGTCTCTTTAATATTTTTAATCTTTAATATTGTGCTAGTTTAAATGAATATTCTTGTAAATTAATAATCATG
This sequence comes from Trachelipus rathkii, assembly GCA_015478945.1. NCBI lineage: Eukaryota > Metazoa > Arthropoda > Malacostraca > Isopoda > Trachelipodidae > Trachelipus > Trachelipus rathkii. Next base: position 56,797 of record JABUQX010046894.1, read on the forward strand.
TTAAAACAATAAAAGCCTAGTAGTAGCTAAAACTTTGTTAATATTAACTGTGTAAAATGGAAATTGAATATTTTTTGAATAACACAACTTAAAAAGTTATTAATATTATATTTGCATTTATTATTATTCCTTAAAGATATATTTTACATTTATAAAATACATATACTTGGGCACAACCACATATGAAATAAATTACAAAGTATTGGTTGTGCAGGAAATGCATTCTGAGTTGCCTAGCAGTAAACAAATGTTCTATCTTATTACTGTGTATTTATTATATTAATTTAAGTATCGGTAATCGGTATTAAAACATAGAGTAATCGGCATCGGTTCTTTCTGGTATCGTAATCCCTAATATATATAATATATATATATTATAATCTTATATATATATATATTATATATAATATATATATATTATATTATCTTATATATATAATATATATAATATATATATATATATATATATATATATATAATATATATACAATATTATATTATATATAATATATTATATATATATATATATTAATATATATATATTATATATATATATTATATATATATATATATTATATATATATATATCGGTATATTATATATATATATATATATAGTATATATATATACTATATATATTATATATATATTATATATATATATATATATATATATAATATATATATATATATTTATATATATATATACGGTATAATATATATATATATATATATATATATATCTATATTATATATATATATAAATTATATATTATTCATATACTATATATATATATATATATATAATATATATATATATATATATATATATATACTAATATTATTGAGTAGTGTACGGACTCACCACGGCTCAACGAGAGGCGGCATATCTGGCTGAAAAATCAGCACATGGGAGGGCCCTGACATATATATGCTTCAAGTGTCAAAGGGAGATTTGAATGGCGGAAATGATATTCAGTCAGTCAAAATAAATAAAAACTAAAAATTGTACCCTTGTATTTTAAATAGTCCTAAGATAACATAACAAATCAAATGTTATTAAGAATATTCACTTACTGAAGATACAAGAAAATTAGAGTTACTGCTAAAGTGGGAAGATTCAGATAAGATATGGGTAATTTTCAGAAGGTGTTATGGACCGTAAAGTAAGAAAATGAGATGGCGAATAGGGTCCAAATGGGAACAATCATGAAATAGGCGAAAGAATTGAGGTGTTGCGACGGCAAAATTTGCAGATATGAGGAGGGTCCCGTGACATATAGTTTCTGTGAGTATATTGGTGTGGCCAATCGACGGAGGCGTGCAAGTATCACCTCGTGTAAGCGTTTTCGTCTGTGGGAGGAAGACCATTCGCCAATGTTCGGCTTTATGCTTCTGAGTTTCGCTCCCAGCCGATCACACGTCCAGCACTCTTGCCAACAAGATCGAAAACCTTGTCGGAGAGCAGGATAGTAATCGGTTGATGGAAGGCAGCCTTGTCGAATGGCATCCGGGAGGTACCTGGAACAACTCTGAAAAGAGGAGGTGGCCATTTTGGCCTCTCTGTCAGCGATTTCATTGCCAGTTACCCCTGCATGAGAGGGGGTCCAACATAAAATAATTTTTTTTCTTTACGGGGAATGGAGGCAGCCGAAGAAAGTGTTGTACAGCGGATACCATTGTGTTTCTAGAATAACGGGTTTTAAGCGCTTGTAGCGCGCTGAGCGAATCTGAATAAATGACATAAGAGTGATCTTGGTTAAGGATTAGAATTCGAGAAAGGGCAATCATTATAGCCATTAATTCTGCTGTAAAAATTGAAGCATGAGAGGGAAGGGTATGGGAGAGGTTGCGGTCAGGAAAGACAGCAGAAACGCCCACACTGTTCCCGGTTTTGGAGCCGTCAGTAAACACAGGAGTAAATTCATCATGAACTGCGAAATGAGACAGGAATGATGCTTTTAACAAGGCAGCAGGATGGCTAGATTTGGAGAGAGAGGTCAGAGCCAAGAAAATGGTGGGAGCGGGGAATAGCCAAGGTGTGTATCCTTCGTCATAAGAGAAAGGCAGCACCTTTTGCAAAAGGATGTTAAGGAAATTTAGGATGCTATGAACCGTGTTTGCCAATGGCCAGTAATTAGAATTCTGACGTATCTCCTGCAGAATTGGTGTCAGAGCAGACGGTATTGGGGTTTGAAAACGAAGATAACTTGTGCACATGATGTATTCTCTTCGAAGAGAGAGTGGCATCATATTGGCTTCAACTTCAAGGCTCACCCGGGGGGACGATCGGAAGGCTCCACTAGAGATACGGATCGCCTCATTTTGGATGGGATCTAATAGGTGTAGTAGTGTTGTAGAGGTCTGGCCGTTTACTGCACAGCCATAGTCCAGTTTCGATCGGATTAGAGCTATGTAGAGGCGTAAAAGGGACTTGCGATCAGCACCCCAAGATTTTGAGGCGAGATGACGTAGCAGGTCAAGCGAGCGATGAAAAGTTGTTTTCAGTTGTTTAAATATACGGTAGCATATGTTAGTGATATCTAGAATGAGTCATAGATTTAACCTGTGCAACGTAACAGGAACTGAGCGACCATATAAGGTTAGGTTCACCTGGAAGAAGGTGGCAAGTTTTTCGACTCCCTTTTTTCCTTATAGCACTGCTGAGGTTTTGGTGGGAGAGAAATGGAAGCCATGGGAGTTACCCCATTGTGAGATATTCTCAATAGCTAGTTGAAGTTTCCGTTCGAGAAAAGGCAGCCTGACACCGGCTATATATAAAGCAAAGTCATCGACAAAGAGAGAAAAATTGACAGTCACTGGGATAGAGTAACGATATCATTAAATCCGAGAGCAATTATAAACTTAGAACACTACCCTGCGGACGCCTTCATCCAGAGTAAAGTGGCGGGACAGAATAGAAGAGCACCGAACCTGGATGGATATGTTTGACAGAAGGCATTTGTGAAAAGAGGGATGTTGTCGCACGGAAAAACCAAGCGAATTGATTTTAAGGAGAATCCAGTTCTCGCACGTTTTGTCTTAGCTTTTTTAAGGTCAAAAAAGACTCCAAGAACCATCCACAGTTGAGAGGCTTCCAACAGATGTCACGTCTAGTTTTTAACTGCAAGGGGTCGCAGTTAACGATTTTTTCGGACAAACCAAAACTGGAAGTTTTGAGAAAGCTTGGGGCTTCCAGAACAGGGGAGAAAGCGGCCAGAAACCATTTTCTCCATTAATTTACAGGAATGACAGGTCTAGCGAATTGGATTTGGTTGTCCGCCAATTTCGGATCTTTACCAGGTTTGGGGGTAGGAATTACAAAAGTTGTAGTCCAAATAGATGAAAAAGAAGATTCGATCTAGATTCTGTTATATAAAATCTAGCAAAAATGCTGATGCGCCGAGGGATGGATATGACGGAGCATGATGTAGAATCATGTCTGGACCAAGAGCACCGTTTTTGCTATTCGCCAGTGCAGTTTAAATATCTGCTAAGTTTGTAAGAATGGTTGTAGGTATGATCTTCCCTTTCGCTGTTGAGAAAAGTCTGGCAGTGTTGTGTCAGTTCTACAGTTCCTTGAAAAGTTCAGGGTGGGCGGAAAGACTTGAGTGGCTTAGCCAAAACTAATAACTAATGCATCCGCTACAGCAGAAGAGCGGAGATTGTGTCAGTAATATCAGGCCCATAAGAGGACTGTGTGTGAAGAGTTGCGGAGAGACGATATATTTTCTGTGTAATTTTCCACACTAAAGGAAGGGGAGTTGTGGAGTTAACAGTCGAAATGTAAGTTCGAAAAATATTGTTTACGTGTTTGGCGATTAATTCGCCGAGATCTCGCTGCGGCTGCTTTAAAAATAATCATGTTTGGGGTGGTACAGGTTCTTTTGTATTGCCTGTAGAGTTCTTTCTTTTCTCGGTTGGCTTGTGCACACTCTTGGGACCACCAAGGGGTTGCGACGCCTGCCTGAGGAAGATTGCGGAATGCAAGCTGCTGCTGAGATGACGACTTGCTGGAAGAAGCGAAAGGCATTATCAACAGTCGGAAATCGGTTATTGAAGGGAGAAAAATTGATAGCTGTAGCCTGATAAAAAGGATTCCACTCCACTCGATCATAACGCCAGCTCTAGTTAGGTTTTTGCATTGGGCTTGGTACAAGCTCATTTAAAGCAATTGGGTAATGATCACTGCCGAATAAATAATCAAAGCGGGACCAGGTAGAGCGATCCATAAAGGAATGAGAGCAAAAGGAAATATCAATACAAGAAGAAGTGTGTGTATATAAACGTTCATATGTAGGGAGTCCTGTGTTAAGGCATCCCAGGGAAAAGGGGGTTAGTAGATCTATTAGGATCTTGGACTTGGACGAAGTGACAGAGTCGCCCCATAAGGGGTGGCGGAGGTTGAAGTCTCCTAGTATAACGACCGGAGTAGGGAGCTGTTTAAAAAAGATCAGCTAATTCGACCTTAGTAAATTCACTACTCGGAGCCAAGTAGATTGAGCAGATAGTAAGGTCGGTGGACGAGTAAATTCGTGCTGCTACTGCATGAAGTTTAGTTTGGAGAGGGTTGGGGAATAGGGGACGGATGTGAATGAGTATTCCTGCACCTCCCCTATCATTGTCACCTCTTTCTATAGAGGTTAGCGGCGATTTATATTCTGATGGTTGAAAGAAGTTGCGGTGACATAGTCGAAGTTCCTGTAAATATATGCATTTTGGTGTACATATGTTTATTAGTTGAACAAGTTCTTCGAAATTAGAATAGTAGCCACGACAATTCCATTGAAGGAAAGTGGCTATGCCATGTTGTTATAAATGTTAAAATAATGGTCTTTTTGAGACAATTGTCTCTATGTGACTAGGGGTAGTATTGGAGGTAGAATCAAATGAAGAGGAAAGGCTGAGACGTGGATCTCGACGAGGAGGAGCAACAAATCCTGGTGGTAAAGAATAGTCATACAACGGAGATTTGGGTTGTACGACTGCTTTTGGGAAGGAGTTTTCAGTAGTATTTGGTGGAGGGGGGGGGATTTACCATGAATACGAGATAATTTGAGTTCAACCGAGTCCATATTATTGTATGGGTTTGGTTGGTCGTTGGAAGAGCAACCCGAAATGCTGATGTTTATTAATGGGAGCAGTATCAGAATCTGCCAAACAAGCAGATTCAGAAATGTGTGGAGGATATGAAGTTGTTCTATGGAAATGGGGGAGAAAGATGTCACGAAGGGTGTCATCTTTATGAGAATGTGTTGGGGTTACGAAATTGGTTTCATTAGGATTTGTTTTGGATTGACAAGGTCCGATATTGGAGATTTTGCGGAATTCATCTTGCGAGTGATTTAGGGAGATTGGAGTTTGAATGGAGAATGGGGACATCTCGGTCTTTTCTTCATACCTCGCAACAGACCCAGAACGCTTTGAGCGTGTTGCGGACGTTTTAAGTTGGACAGTTTCATTCACTTTTTCTAGGAAGTGCAGGAAGCATTAGAAAGAGAATGGGTCATCACATCAAGCTCCATTTGGGAGCTGTTATCCAGTTCACCTTCTAGGGTATAGAATCCCTTAGAGAGTGCTGATATAGGAAATTCGGGAGAAGAGTTATAGGAAGATTCAGAAAGAGCTAGAATTATCTTGCAGACTATTAGAGGGTTGATGGGGGGTTGTTCAACAACTGTGATTGTTTGAGTACAATCTGTTGAAGCCATATTATATATATATATATATATCTAGTATATATATATATATATATAATATATATATCTAAATATATCATATATATATATATATATATATATTATATATTATATATATATATATATATATATAATATATATATATTATCTATATATATATATATATATACACACAGTATATATATACTATATTATATATATACTATATATTATATATATATATATATTATATGATTATATATATAAATTTATAATATATAATATATATATATATTATATTATATATATATTATATACACCTTATAAAATGGCAGATGAAAAACATAGAACAAAGGTTGAGGTGTTGAGGAAATTAACTAAGGCTTCAACAGGTCTTAAAAGAAAATTTTTATAAGCTTCAGATATTGAACACATGGTCACAAGGGATGAAAAACAAAAGATATCAAATGTATACTCTGAACAATTGAGGTTAAACTTATTAACTATTTAGAAATTAGTACTAATTACTTGCATTACAACCAGTGACTGAAATTGCTTATTGCAATGATATTATATATATATATATAGTATATTATATTATTATATTATATATATGTATATATATATATATATATATATATATTATATAATAGTATATATATATATTCTAATTATATTATATATATATTATATTATATTATATATATATATAATATATAATATAAAAAAATGTGAATTTGTTTTTTTTGTGATATATATATATATATATATATATATATATATATATATATATATATATATATATATATATATATATATATATTATATATATATACAAACTACTAACAGTACCTAAAAACGCCCAATACAATGTTACTCACTCCCCTCCCAAAAATTTTTTTCCTATAGAAGAAAAGCTGTCCAGAAGAGGCCAAATTGTAGCCCGGAGCAGATCAGGTCACCAACCAAAACTCTTACATAAATAAAATATAGATTCACTAGAAGATGTTACCTCCCGCACCTGCACCAATGCCCTTTCCCAGGACAGCAATGGAGCACCTCCTTCTGGGGTGCTCCGCTCTCGATGCCCCCGTGCCGACTTCTCTATATCTTCACTTCTCGACTGTTGACACCGCAAGAGGCGTGGCCGGTTCCATGGATGCAGTGTGGCCTCCAGATTGAGGTGGGCAGGGGCAGAGGATAATAATTATATACTTATTATATTATATATATATATTATATTTATATATATATTATATATATATTTATATTATATATAATATATATATTATATATATATTAATATTATATATATTAGGGATGTACCGATCAGAAAGAGGCCGATACCGATACAGATACTCTATTTTTTTAGGTACCGATACCGATACTTAATTAATATAATAATACACAGTAATAAGATAGAAAATTTGTGTACTGCTAGACTGCAGATTCATCCCTGTACAACCATACTTAGTCATTTATTTCATTTTTGGTTGTGCCCAAGTATATTTATTTTATAAACTAAATAGTATCTTAAAGGAATAATAAATGCAACTATAATATTAATAACTTTTTTTATGTTTGTGTTTAATCAAAAAATTTCCATTTCCATTTTCCAGAAGTATTAACAAAGTTTTAGATACTAGCTTTTATGTTTTAACATGATTACAATTACAAGAAGATTTTTTAACTAGCTATAATATAAAGAATAAATATAATGAAAAGACCTCAATTTATCAGCTGAAAAGACAAAATAAAAAAACGCTAATACTCAAACAGGAATAGGTAAAATAATATACTAATTTAAAATGAAGATAGACTAATTCAATAATCACATTCAAAAATTTCAATTGTGATGCAACACAAATATTAGCTTCACTAGTAATCTGGGCGAGAGCCTGTTTCTTTTTTCGGGTGTTTACATTCTCACGTACACTAAAAATACTCTCGCTCTCGACTGATGAGGGAGGGCTGATAATTATTTGCTTTGCAGCACTGATAATAATGGAAACTTGGCCTCATTATGCCACCTCATGAAAGGATTCTCTTCTTGTAGGCAGATCTCCATGTGTTTTCGTAGAGCTTCAACTCCTCTTTCACAGATTGCAAATTTGAAATATCTTTGCTCCTTGACTGTCTCTTCAGTTTTTTTTGATGGGGTTCCTTGGTGTGATTCCTTTGAAGGTGAATGAGATATCAATGCAATTTCGGCCATGAACTTATCAAGGTCTAACATATCCAAATCCTCATCATCTTCAGTAAGTTTATTTTCTGAAAAGCCACCATCGTCACATCAGTGATGTTGCCAGGGTTGCTGATAAGGCGGCTTCCACCTCTGTTAATCTTTTTTTTTTTTGTCAAGCGACAAGCTCCTCAGTTATGCTATTTAAATCCATTCTAGAAGTGGTTCACCGTCGGAGATGCCATTTTTTTGTGGGGTTTCAGCTAGCGTAGAATTCCTTATTAGAAACTTTTATTTATTTTTATTTTTTCAAGTTGTCACCGCCGCTCACGGGCAGAACCCTATTCAAGGAGGGGGTGTTGAACGCATCAAAAATTCATCTAACGAAAATTACACAGATGAGCATAGACGCAGGCTTTAAAGTGAGGGAGATTATATTGAGTAGGAAACACAGAAGATGGAAGAGAATTCCACAGAACAGAGGTGGCAGGAAAGAAGAAGACCGCAGCGAACTAGTCCTGGAGTTCTATATCACACAAAACTCAATGTGCCGAAAGCACCTTTCTACGAGGGCGTGTAAAGGTGTGTAAGCGAGTGGAAAGTTCATGAGCACCTGCCGCTACGATACCTATGAAAAGAGATGAAGCACACATCGCGCGCAAGATGAGAGTCAAGTGAACTAGAAAGTACAAGACAGTTTATAAGCCTTTTGGCCTTTGACTCGACTCTATCCAAAAGCCGGGTAAAACCAGAGCCCCCCAGATATGACAGCAGTACTCCTACAGAGCGATGATCCTTGTATAGCTGAGTACCTAAGAGGAAATAAAAGTCTCGCAGTCTAAACAGAACTCCAGTTTCTTTGATGCCGCCCTAGCAACCGTTGTTAGTGATTGAGGTTTCCAAGACATTTTTTTGTTTACTGTTAAGGCCAAGGATGTTATATTGTCAAACAGGAGAGACGATAGAACCGTCGAAAGAGACAGGAAGAAGGTTTCTTAGAGAGGAAGATTTGTAGAAGTTGGGTTTTAAGGAGTTAAATTTTACAAGGTTGAAGACGACCCCCCCCCCCCCCGGAAATTCTATCCGATCAGCGAGAATAGAATCGTGAAAAATTAAGACGAGAGGCAATTCTAGAAGTAAAAGAGGGAGCAGAATTGAAATGAGTTGAAGAATGAAGGGTCGAGTCATTGGCATATGAGTGGAGAGTTAGAGGTGCAGGTGAGAAGATCATTAATGAAAAGCAGGAATAAAGTAGGAGATGAGACAGAACTCTGAGGAACACCACTATAGACAGAAAAAGAAGAAGTCGCCCCATCAACAACAGCCGACATTGAGCGATTCGAAAGAGCTAGACATAAGTAAGCAAGAGAAGAAGGAAATCAAAGGAGGGCTTGGAGCGCAAGTGACACGCTTTGTGCCATAGCCCGGTCAAATTGCTTTTGGATATGTCAGCGCCCTCACCGACGCAGCTCCCCGTAGTTCTAAGAGTTTTGAAAACAATATATCTGTTAAATTAGGAAAGTATATCGCCAGTAGACCTCGACCGCCGAAAGCCGTACTGGTGATCGGAAAGGGAATGAGATTCCAGATGGTCTAGGAAGTGAGAGTTGAGAAGGGTTTCAAAGATCTTAGATAGAATACAAGTTAGAGCTATAGGGCGATAGTTAGAAGGATCAGAGCGGCTTCCTTTTTTCGGAATAGGTTGGACATATGCGCGCTTCCAACACTGAGGAAAAGTGCTAGTATTGAGGCATAGAGAATATAATTGAACGAGGGGCGGGGTCAGCACGGAAGCACACTCCCTCAAAACTCGGGAGGAATGCCATCCGGGCCACCCGCCTTCCTAACGTTCATAGATTTCAGGAGCCCATGAATCCGATCAAATGTAATCACAGGTAAAGTCATCGGACACCTGAGAGGAGGATGAGGAGGAGGAAGAGGAATGACAGAATCGTCCAGGGTTGAGTTAGTGGAAAATAGGAGGCCAAAGAGATTGGCCTTTTCAGTTTGAGTATTAGCAACAGAACCATCAGAGCGAATAAGAGAAGGAAAGGATGATTTACAGAAGTTGTTAGAGATGTAGTAAAACTTTGCTAAAATTTTTTTAATAGATTTCAGGAGCCCATGTATCCGATCAAATGTAATCACAGGTAAAGGCATAGAACACCTGAGAGGAGAAGGAGTAGGAAGAGGAATTTTCTTTTTTTTTTTTTTTATAAAAGTTCACACCTCACGGGCTTAGCCCTATTCAAGGAGGGGAACTTCTCTGGGTAGTTTCTACCTAGGATCCGAACTAGGATTCGAACCCACGACCCTGCCATGCGACTCCGTCGCTCTACCGTTTGAGCCACGGTAGCGGCAAGGAATGGAAAGAATAGTCCAGGGTTGGGTTAGAGGAAAATAGGGGGCCAAAGAGATTGGCCTTTTCAATTGGAGTATTAGCAACAGAACATAGAGGAATAAGAGAGGAATGGATGATTTACGAAGTTGTTAGAAGATGTTTGGGCAAGAGGCAGAGATTTGTCAGTAGGAGATCCAAGGTGATTGAGCTCACCTATTAATGAAGGTCTGGGTTGCTCGTCGAAGAGTACCCCTGAAAGATTTCTAGCTGAATGAAAATTAGCAAGAGTGATAGGAGAACGAGAATTTTTTAACACCCATACGCACTGTCTCTAGCCTGAACAAGAACAAGCACGATCGAACTAATGAATTTTGAGGAGAAAAAGATTACAGCTCCCACTTTATTGGCAGAAGCTCGGCAGTGTCAAAGCAGTCTTTCCAATTATAGTTAGCGTAGAAGCAACGCAATACCCCCCAATCGGCACGATCAAAGTGCCAGAAAAACCGCATATGGCAGGATGGAGCTGTTGGAGAGAAAGTATTAAAATTAATAGATATAAGGTTGTGGTCAGATTTACCGATAGGAACGAAGATGGTGTATTTATAGAGAGAAGGACTAGTAGTGAAACATAGGTCAAATGTGCTCAAGAATTGGTTGGGACGATCCGGAATGTGTGTAGGTTCTTCAATTAGTTGCTCCAGATCGTTGAGAATACGAAATGATTCTTCTTCCTCCCCACCTAAATCAGTATGAGAGGAACCCATCCATTCAGCGTTGTGTACATTGAAATCCCCTAAATAGAGGACCTCGGTATTTGGATGTAGTAAGGTAATCAAAACATTCATGAAAATCTGTTCTGTTAGGAGAACAGTAGCAGAAGCACAAGATTATTGTAGTAGAAGGAAGAAAGATTTTAAGCCACAAAACATCAAAGTTAGTAGGAGATTCGAGATTCTCGAGACGTGTTATAAGAGTGTTTATGTTTATACTCCACCCTTCAGACGGAAATTATAAAATAAGTTATAATTGGATATATTAAACGAGTTAGAAGATGGATTCTTAGCCATCTGGGTATCAGACAAGAGCAAAAAATTAGGGTTAGAGTTAGAGAGGTGGTATTCCAAGGATGCAGAGTTAAATGGCAAGCCCTGATGTTGGGTAAAAGTCAACAGAAGGCCGCACCTGTGCAAATATAAAAAAAAAAAAAAAAAAAAACAAAAAAAAAAAAAAAAAAAAAAAAAAAAAAAAAAAAACAGACAGAAACAAACAGACAAAAACCAAAGGAGAAATGAGGAAAAATTATTCGCACGCTAAAACCTAAATTTAAAACTTGAAATTTTAAAATGCCAAAACCCTATTTACAGCAATATCTAAAATATGAATAATTCAGAAAGTTTAAAAACACTCCCGCATTTAACACCACAAAAAAAGAAAAAAAAAATACTATTGATCAATAAAAAAGTGAAGCTAAATCTGTATAAATTATAAATAATGGCTATCCAAATAGGTAAATGTTACGCTAAAACCAAGTTGGAGAAACGCTAAAAAATCTAAGTTAAAAGAAGTAGAAAAAAAACAAACATAACATAGGTATTTAGGCTATAATATATCAAAACTAGATTTATTATTGAATCTAAAGGTTTCTCATAATTTTTCACTCCAAAAAGTAAGACAGTATCGGCCAATTAACAATGCCGATACGATACTCAAAAATGGCGATACTACGATACTCGATAACCGATAAGATACCGATATTATCGTACATACCCTAATATATATATATATATATATATATATATTATATATATATATATATATAATATTATATATATATATATATATATATATTATATATATATATTATATATATATTAATATTATATATATATATATATATTATAACGGTATATATATATATATATATATATATATATATATATATATATATATATATATATATATATATATATATATATATTATATATATATATAATATTATATTTATATATATTATATATATATATATTATATATATCATATATATATAATTATATATATATTATATATTTTATATATATTATATATATATATATAAAGAATTTTCATCGGCATTGTTATAGGGCGACAGGGCTAGAAACCGTCCTTTCCTCTTGCTTGTATTACTCTTGGACCAGCGTTAGAATTTTATGCGCCTAGAAGCAAGATCCTCTGGAGAGCTCTGGGAGAACGAGTTTTGAGGCCTAATGGAAGAAGATGCTAGTTCTACGGAAAGGGCGAAAACCATACCTGAGAGTGTTAACTCGAGGACTGGCGTCGGAAACCATTACGCCGAGAAAAGGTTTTCTAAAGTGATCTAGGGTTAGCGTTTTCTCGGCAGAAGAAAAAAAAAAATTAAAATGGCCGTTGGTCCAACTGACAGAGAGAGAGCTCTTCCTGGGAGTTGTTATATATATATATATATATATATATATTGTGTATTTATAGTATATATATATATATATATATATATATATATATATATATATATATATATATATATATATATATATATATATATATATATATATATATATATAATATATATAATAATATATACATTTGAGTCAGTGTACAGGATCCACCACGGCTCAAAGCGGCCACACTGGGTTGGAAAAATCAACACCATGGGCGGGGTCCTGGGCATACATATTTCAAACGTCAAAAAAAGGATTTGAATAGAGAAATGAATATTCAGTCAATTAAAATAAACAAAAACTAAACGAAAAAATACATCCTTGCATTATAAAGTCTTAGTATTAACGTAACAAAATCAAATATTATGAAGAACATTCACTCTTGGTAGAAACCAGAAAATAGATTATACTAAGTGGGAAGTTCGGAAAGATATGGGATATCTTTTGGGAGGCAATTATGTATCGTAAAATAGGAAATGACGGGGCGGCGGCAAATAGAGTCAGTGGCAACATCAATGAAGGATATGGCGAACGATTGCGGGTATGACTTCGACAAAATTTTGCAAATGGGAGGGGGTTCCGTAACATATAGTGACTGTGAGTGAATATTAGTTGTGGCCATACGAGGCGTGCAAGTATCACCTTGTGTAAGCGTTTTCGTCGGTGGGAGGAGCCACTCCCGATGATCGGCTTTATTTTCTAAGTTTCGCTCTTCTGATCAATTCTCGTGCAGCGCTCTTGCAATAGATTCGAAAACCTTGTCGGAGAGCAGTATAGTAATCGGTTTGTGGGAGGTAGCAATGTCGAATGGCATCCGGAGGTACCTAACAACTCCGAAATGAGGAGGTGGCCATTTTGGCCTCTCTGTCAGGCGATTTCATTGCCAGTTACACCTACATGAGAAGGGGTCAACATAAGAATAATTGTTTCTTACGGGAATGGAGCAGCCGAAGAAATTGCTGCACAGGCAGATACCATTGTGTTTTCAGAATAAGGGGTTTTAAGCGCTGGTAGCGCGCTAAGCGATCTGAAATGACATAAGATTGATCTTGGTTAACGATTACGAACTTGAGAAGCGCAATATTATAGCCATTATTCTGCTGTGAAATTGAACATGAGGGGGGAGGGGAGGGAAAGTTTGCGATCAAGGAGACAGCAGATGCGCCACTACTGTTTCCCGGTTTAGAGCATCAGTAACTATGGAGTAAGCTCATCATTAACTCGGAATGAGACAAGGATGATGCCTTTAACAAGGCGCAGAATGGCTTGATTTGGAGAGAGAGATCAGAGCCAAGCAAATGGTGGGAGCGGGGAATAACCAAGGAGTGTATCCTTCATCGTATGAGAAAGGCAGCACTTTTTGCAAGGGATTTTAAGGAAATTAAGGATGTTATGAACCGTGTTCGCAAATGGCCAGTAATTAGGATTCTGAGGCACCTCCTGCAGAATCGATGTCAGGGCAGACGGTATTGGGGTTTGAAAACGAAGATAACTTGTACACATGATGTATTCTCTTCGAAGAGAGAGTGGCATCACATTGGCTTCAACTTCAAGGCTTACCCGGGGAGACGATCGGAAGGCTCCAGTGGAGATACGGATCGCCTCGTTTTGTATGGGATCCAACAGATGCAGTAGAGTAGGGGAGGCCTGACCATATACTACACAGCCATAGTCAAGCTTCGATCGAACTAAGGCGATATATAGACGTAAAAGGGACTTGCGGTCAACGCCCCAATAATTTTGAGGCGAGATGACGTAATAGGTCAAGCACGCGATGACAAGTCGTTTTCAAAAGATTAATATGCAGTGGGTATATTAAGTGGTCATCTAGAATGAGTCCTAGAAATTTGACCTATGAAGTTACAGGAATGGGCAAACAATATAAGGTGAGGTTCGCGGGAAGGTGGCAGGTTCTTCGATTCCCTTTTTTCTTAAAAAGCACTGCCGAGGTTTTGGTGGGTGAGAAATGGAAAGCCATGGAAGTTACCATTTGTGAATATTCTCAATATCTAGTTGAAGTTGCCGTTCGAGGAAAGGCAGCCTGGCACCGGCTATATATAGCCCAAGGTCATCAACATAGAGAGAAATATTGACGTTGGAATAGAAGTAATGATGTCATTAAATCCGAGAGCAAATAGTAATACATTTTGAACACTGCTCTGCGGAACACCTTCATCCAGAGTATAAGTGGCGTGACGAATAGAAGGGACGAAACTTTGGTGGATATATTTTGACGAAAACAATTTGATGAAAGAGGGAGTTGTCACGGAAACCAAGCGAATGAGTTTTAAGGAGAACCCCGGTTTCCACGTTGTGGTCATAAGCTTTTTCAGGTAAAAAAGACTCCAAGAATCATCCCACAGTTGGAAGGCTTCCCGGATGTCAAAATGGTCCAATTTAGCAAGGGTCGTGGTGAACGATTTTTGCGGAACAAACTGGAAAGTTTGGAAGAGCCTGGCGATTCTCTAGAACAGCGGTCTCAAACTTTTTTGATCGCGTAACCCTAAGACGAAAATAATTATAAGTTGCAACCTTTACAGGCTATAAATAACATAACATAACACTATATATATATATATAATATATATATATTATATTATATTATAATTATATATATTATTAATATTATTATATATATATATTATCATACTATATATATATATATATTATATATTATAATATATATATATATATAGTTTTGATATATATTTTGTTTTATGTCTGTAGTTAGAAAGAAAAGTGTATGTAACTGCGTAGTGGTACGTCGATTATTTAACTCAATAATCAATACTAATATATATATAATATATATTATATATATATATATATATATATATATATATATATATATATATTATATATATATTTATATATATTATATATATATTATATATATATCTTCTTCTTCTTCTTCACCTTCCTTCTTCCCCAAGATTGGGGTAAGGTGTGTACAAGCATCGAAAGAAAAGCGTAGTAGACATGACAAACTCGAAAAGAAAGCCAGCTTACGCCCCTTGGTACCATTAATTAGTGAGAGCTCGTTCACAGACA
>JABUQX010046894.1:75000-97500 GCA_015478945.1 Trachelipus rathkii
ATATAATATATATATATTATATATATATATATATATATATATATATATATATATATAATATTTATATATATATATATATATATATATATATATATATATATATATATATATATATATATATATTAATATTGTTTCAGAAGTTATAGAAATATTACTTATATCGGTCTGAAACCATTTTTTCCATTATTGAATGACAGGTCAGCGAAATTGGTCGTTGGTTGTCCGCCAACTTCAGATCTATCTCAGGTTTGGGGATAGGAATTACAAAAGCTGTAGTTTAAATAGAGGAAAAGAAGATTCGATCCAAATTGTTATACAGCTCCAGCAAAGATGCTGATGCCGAGGAATGGACATGACTGAGCATGGTGTACGAAATCATGTCTGGGCCAAGAGCACCGTCTTTGCTAATTATGATCTTTCCCTTTAGCTGTTGAAAAGTCTGGCAGTGCGGTGTTATTTCTCAATTTTAGAAAGGCTTCAGGTAGCGGAAAGAACTCGAATGTCTAGCAAAACTATAACCTAATGCATCTGCAACTGCAGCAGGAGCGGAGATCGGTTTGGTTATATCAGGCCCATAACGGAGGACTGTCGGTGGAGGGAGTTGTTGGAGGGACGAGATATTTTCTGTGTAACTTTCATCACTAAAGGAAGAAGAGTTCTGGAATTAACAGTCGAAATATAAGTTCGAAAAAATTGTTTACGTGTTTGGCGATTAATTAGCCAAGATCTCACCGCTGCTGCTTTAAAAATAACCATGTTTGGGGTGGTACGGGTTCTTTTGTATTGCCTGTAGAGTTTCTTCTTCTTTTGGTTAGCTTGTGCGCACTCTTGGGACCACCAAGGGGTTGCCGACCGCATGCCTGCGGAAGATCGCGGAATGCAAGCTTCCGCTGCCGAGATGACAACTTGCTGGAAGAAATGAAAGCATCATAAACAGTCGAAAATCGCTTATTGAAGGGAGAAAATGGGATAGCTATGGCGGCGTGGCCTGATAAAAAGGAGCCCACTCCGCTCGGTCATAACGCCAGCTGGAGTTAGGTTTCAACATTGGGCTCGGTACAAGCTCATTTAAAGCTATTGGGTAATGATTACTGTCGTACGAAAATGAAAATTATCCAATAATAAGTGAATTTATTTATATTTTTCTTTTAATTTCATAAGTATAAATAATCAAAGCGGGACCAGGTAAAGCGATTCATAAGGAAATGGGAGCAAAAGAAAATATCAATATAGGAAGAAGTGTGCGCATTTAAACGCTCATATGTACGGAGTCCTGTGTTAAGGCATACCAGGGAAAAGCTGGTTAGATCATCTACAAAGATCTTGGACTTAGACGAAGTGACATAGTCGCCCCATAAGGGGTGGCGGAGGTTGAAGTCTCCTAGTATAACAACTGGGGAGCTGCTTAAAAAGATCAGCTAAATCGACCTTTGTAAATTCACTACTCGGAGCCAAGTTTGTCGAGCTGACAGTAAGGTCGGTGGACAAATGAATTCGTGCTGCCACTGCATGAAGTTTAGTTTGAAGAGGGACTGGAGAATAGGGGACAGATTTATGAATTTATGAATGATTATTCCTGCAGCTCCCCTATCATTGTCACTTCTTTCTATAGATGTTAGCGGCGATTTATATTCCATGACATAGCCGAAGTTCTTTTAAACATATGCACTTTGAAGTACATATGTTTATTAGTTGAACAAGTTCTTCAAAATTAAGAGTGTTAGCCACGACAATTACATTGAAGGAAAGTGGCCATGCTATGTTTTATAAATATTACGAGGATGGTCTTTTTGAGACAACTGTCTCTATGTGACTAGAGGTAGTGTTGGAGGTGGATTCAGATGGAGAGGAAAGGCTGAAACGTGGGTCTCGACGAGGAGGGTTAACAAATTATGGTGGTAAAGAATAGTCATACAACAGAGATTTGGGTTGTACGACCGCTTTGGGAAATCCAAATTGTTGTGTGGATTTGGTTAGTCGTTGGAAGAGCAACCAAAATGCTCATGTTTAGGAATGGGAGCGGTATCAGTATCTACCAAGCAAGCAGCTTCAGAAATGTGTGAGGAATACCGAGTTGTTTCCATGGAAATGGGAAAGGAAGGTATCACCAGAAAGGTGTCATCTTTTTGAAAAGGTGTTGGGATTGAGGTATTTCGTTCCAATATAGGATTCGTTGGGTTGACAAAGTCTGATGCTGGAGATTTTGCCAGTAATTCATCATGCGAATGATTTTGGGAGCTTGGACAATTTGATTTAAGAATGGAGACATCTGGGTCCCCTTTCATGCCTCCAACAGATCCAGAACGCTTAGAGCATTTGCGGAGTTTACGTTGGACAGTTTTCCATTCCCCTCTCTCGGAAGCATTAGAAAGAGATTGGGTCATCACATCAAGCTCTATTTGGAAGCTGTTATCCATTTCATCCGCTAAGGCATAGAATCCTTTGGGGGAGTGCTGAGATAGGATATTCGGAAGAAGAGTTATAGGAAGATTCAGAAGAGCTGGAATAATCTTGCAAACTATTAGAGGGTTGATTGGTGGGTTGTTCGACAGCTGTGATTGTTTGGGTACTACAATCTATTGAAGTCATAGTTTTTGTCTCTGGAATAGACTTATGGCGAGGTCTCTTCTGAGTTGAATTTTTTATGTCTAGGGTTAATGTGTTTTTGTATAAAAATTTGTATTTTAACGAATAATCTTTAGCTTGGTGATTATTCTTTTCTTTGTGTTTAGGAACATCTTTTTCAGGAATTTGTGTAATAGTGGGAGGCGTATTAAGGGACAAAAAGACAGTCCTCTTGCGTAAGTTTGGAGAACCAACTTAAGTTCCATTGTTGGTTTATTGAAAATTAATACTCGGGATAGGGTTGTTGATAGTATTTTGAACGGGAGATTGGATCAAGGGCTGCTTTTGCACTATTTGAGAAGTCAGTAGTGTGGGCAATACAGGCAGACAGGTTACATTAACTGCCTGAGTTTCCCTTGGATTTGGGAGAGGAATTCTACTGTGATGGGGTTGTGTCGATGGATTAACACGCAGAGGCATGGAGGCAGCTGCAATTGTAGCGTTAGATTACCTTTGTCTTGTAGGACATTTTTCATTGAGCTGGTGTATGGAATCTGTCCTGCTCAATTTATGTATTGCACATAAATCCAAAACCTGTTCTAACAGGTAAGAGGGGCATTTGAAGGAAGAAACACTGTGGAGTTGTCCACAGTTTTTGCACTGTGGTGTATTTTCACAGGGAATGTAAAATAATTCTCCGCAGACTGGGCATATGTTACACGGTCCCCTACACTGTTTTCGGGATGACCAAACCGTTAACATTTAAAGCAACGTCTGGGTCGAGGGATAAACGTGCGAACATTGTAACTTGTGAATCCTATTTTCACCTTTGTAGGTGGATGAGGGGTATTAAAGGTCAGCAGTAAACGAAGATTTTGGGGTGTCAGGCGAGTCCCGACGAGGGGGAAATCTATAAATGTTTGTAACAAAAAATCTTTTTCTGCTGGAGATTTCTCATAATGACGTCAGTATCTTCCTCTTTCTTTCCAAAAGAATAAATAGTGCCTTTAGATTGTTTCTTATTTCAAACAAGAATGTTTGCGAGAGACGTTAAGGATGACGAAATAGAACTTTGATTCTGGTTAGCAGCTTGTGCGAGAAAGACACATATCTCATTAATGTGACTGGAGGGTCTTCAACTCCTAAAGCTTCTTCAAGTGCATCGCTAAGAAGAATGGTTCTTTGCTCAGTAAGAGCTTTGGAGGTAGTGAATCGCAGTATGTAATATATCGGGAATGATGTATACGCTGGCATTTCTGGAGGGGGTGCAGCATATAGATTAAGCGAATGAGAACGACTATGAAGGGGGGGGGCCCCATTGCGGGATTGCCCAGACCGTTTGGGCACCTGGGGTGTTTGAGGCATGCCAGTCGACGAGTCGCTGAAATTATGCAAAGGACCCTCAGGTGTAGGAGAAGGAAAAATAACGGAGGTACCTGCTGGTCTAGAAGTAGTAGGGACCACGGTGGAGTCAGGCTGGGAACCTGACAAATGGTAATTGTTGTTGATATTTTTAAAATCACCTTGGTTTAAACGTTTTTTCTTTTATCGAGTTTTCCATAAAAAATTTAACCACAAACTTCGTCTTCATGAACGAACAGTATGACAATATAGCAAATGAAACAAAAGTGAATAACAGGATGGGCTGGAAAGGCGTATATTTCATAAGAAGGATAATCCTTCTCCCTCATCAGGTTACAGACCAAAGACCCACACAATCTCCCCGACCCCACCCCGTAGGGTAGGCTGTGGATGTGGCCTCAGAATATCCTCTCGGAACTCTACGCCAGTTTATCTCCGTGTACCACACGGCACCTTATATCTTCACGTAAAGAACGAGATTATGCACACAAAGTGCAGAACTGCCTCCTCAATGGTTAGGCAAAACTCAGGAGGTTCCCTACAATTGGCAGCCCAGTCATAGGTGAGTTAAAAGGACCGGTTTTTCTCCGGTACCCTCATCCACGAGGAGGAAGTGTGGGGTAAACTGAAAACCCACGCGGGAAGAGGCACTGGATAGCCCAAGGAGCTGTGACGGGAAAAAAGGGAGGGCAAATCACGCACAAGCAATTAAAGGAACTGATGGGTGAGAATTTATTTATTTAAAAATAAAAAAAATAAAAATTAAAACTGTGATAAAGAAGGTGGACTGAAAAGAATGAAAATTTATATGAAAAATGATGGGAAAGGATGAAGGTTAAAAGATAATGCATGTGACAAATGCCAATGCACGAGCACAACAAATGTACATGCACGTGTTGGGGGATGGAGGGGACACACATAAAGACCCATTGGCATTCGTTCTCATAGCTATGTCATGCACAAGTTTATATCTTAAGAGCATACCACAATAAGAATCAATATCCCATTCCAGGGATAAGCTTTTGACCCGTCTTCTTCTTCTCTTCCGTTTGTTGGTGTTTCGTCTTCTGGCTCTGTCCACTTTGATAGGGTGGTGGTGATGGGTTCATGGTAATATATATTATATATATAATATATATTATATATATATATATATATATATATATATATATATATATATATATATATATATATATATATATATATATATATATATATATATATATATTATAATTTAGGGATGTACCGATAGTATCGGTATCGGTAGTATCGGCCAATTTTCTTGGTATCGGTTAATATGGCCGATACTTCTTACTTTTTGGGTTTAGAATTATGAGAAACTTTTAGATTCAATAATAAATCTAGTTTCGATATATAAAAGGTTCTAATAAGTATTTCCTTAAGCTAGCTGTAAACATAGTATTTGTAAACCATACAAGAATGACATCTCCGACGGTGAACCATTTCTAGAATGCATTCAAATAGTATAATCGAGGAGCTTGTTCGCGTGACAAAAAAAAAATTCACAGAAGTGGAAGCCGCCTTATCAGCAACCCCTGGCAACAGCACTGATAGTGACGATGGAGTCTTTTCAGCAAATAAAGCTACTGAAGATGAAGAGGATTTGGATATGTTAGACTTTGATAAGTTTATGGCCAACAATTGCATTGACATCTCATTCACCTTCAAAGGAATCAGACCAAGGAACCTCATCGAAAATACTAAAGAGACAGTCATCATGGAGCAAGGATAATTCAAATTTCCAATATGTGAAAGAGGAGATGAGGCTCTACGAAAACATGGAGATGCTGCCTACAAAAGAGAACCCTATCGTGAGGTGGCAATGAAAAATGGGCCAAGGGTTTCCATTAATTATCAGTGCTTGCAAGCAAATATTTATCAGCCCCTCACTCATCAGTCGAGAGCGAGCGTATTTTTAGTGTTGGTGGGAATGTAAACACCCCAAAAATGAACAGGCTCTCACCAGATACTAGTGAAAGCTTAATGTTTTTACATCACATTTTGAGAATTTTTGAATTTGAGTATTGAATGATATCTATCTTTATTTTAAAGGAGTATATTATTATTATGTCTGGTTTGATTTTCTTTTTTACAGCTGTCACTACCACTCACCGGGCAGAGTTGTTCCAGGAGGGGGTGTTACACGCCTCAGAATCGAACCACTAACGCAAATTACGCAGATGAAGCACAGACGTCGGCTTTGAAGTGGCGGAGGGAAGATTTAAGTTCAGCAAGGAACACAGAGTGGAGAGAATTACCACAGAACAGTAAGGGTGGCAAGGAAACGAAGGAAGCACCGGCAGGCGGAACTAAGCTGGAAGTTACCGATATCTACACAACAAACTCGTGCGCAGACACAGCACCGGCACCCCTGGTGGTACGAGGGGGGCGTAAAGGGGGGGACGCGGGGGGAAGGTCCCTCGAACCTGCCGCTTGCGGTGCTATAGACAGAGATAAAGCTCAAACATCAACGCCGGAAGATAGAGGTTCAAGTGAAGTGGAAAGTATAGAACAGTTTATGGGTTTCTTGACCTTTGGACTCGATCTATCCAAAAGCCGGGTGAAACCAGAGCCCCCCCCAGATATGAGCAGTACTCCACACAAGGGCGGATGAGGCCCTTGAATAACTGGAGTAACTGAGAAAAGGAAAAAAAAAGTCTCACAGTCTAAACAGAACTCCCAGCTTCTTTGAGGCCACCCTAGCAACTATTGTGATGTGAGGTTTCCAAGACTTTTATTTTGTTTACCTTAATGCCAAGGATATTTATATTGTTAATAGGAGAAACGAGAAGACCGTCGAAAGAGAAAGGAAGGTTAGAAGGTGTTTTAGAGAGGGAGATTTGTAGAAGCTGGGTTTTTAAAGAATTGAATTTCACAAGATTGAGTCGACCCCATCCGTATATTCTATCGAGATCAGCGAAAATAGAATCGGAAAGATTAAGACGAGAGGCAATTCTAGAAGCAAAAGAGGGATCAGAATTGAAATGAGTTGAAGAATGAAGGATCGAGTCATCAGCATAAGAGTGGATAGAGTTAGATATGCAGGTGAGAAGATCATTAATGAAAATTAGGAATAAAGTAGGAGATAAGACAGAACCCTGAGGAACACCACTATTGACAGAAAAGGAAGAAGTCGCCCCGTTAACAACAGCCGATAATGACCGATTTGAAAGAAAACTTGACATAAGTAAGCAAAGAGAAGGAAACCCAAAGGAGGTGAGCTTGGAGAGCAGTGACCCGTGCCATACCCCGTCAAATGCTTTGGATATGTCCAGCGCCACAACGCAAGTCTCCCCGTAGTTCCTTAGGGCGGAAAACCATAAATCATTAAGATAGGAAAGTATATCGCCAGTAGACCTCGAACGCCGAAAGCCGTACTGGCCATTGGAAAGAAGTGAGTGAGATTCCAGATGATCTAAGAAATGAGTTGAGAAGGGTTTCAAAGATCTTAGGTAGAATACTAGTGAGAGCTATAGGACGATAGTTAGAAGGATCAGAGCGGCTTCTTTTTTTCGGATCCGGGTTTGGACATTTGGCGTGCTTCCAACACTGGGTCAAAGTGTGGTATTAAGCACATCAGAGCATAATTGTTGAAGCGCAGGAACGGGGTCAGCAACCCGACAAGCACATTCCACTCAAAATTCGGTGGAGAACAACGCCAACTCCGGGCCACCCTACTTCCTAACGTTCATAGATTTCAGGAGCCCATGCACCCGATCAAATGTAATCACAGGCAAAGGCATAGGACATCTGAGAGGAGGAGGAGTAGGAAGAGGAATGCCAGAATCGTCCAGGGTTGAATTAGAGGAAAATAGAAGTCCGAAGAGATTGGCCTTTTCAGTTGGAGAATTAGCAACAGAACCATCAGATCGAATAAGAGGAGGAGAGGCAGATTTACAGAAGTTGTTAGAGAGGTTTTTGGCAAGAGGCCAGAAAGATTTGTCAGGTAGGAGACCAAGGAGGTTAGGCGCCCTTTTTGTTTGAATGAAAGCCTGCTTTTACTCGTCGATGAGATCCCTAGCAATGATTTCTAGCTGAATGAAAATTAGCCAGAGTGATAGGGAACGAGAATTTTTCAAGGCCAATACGCACTGTCTCTAGCCTGAATGGCCAGAAACAAGCACGATCGAACCATGGATTATGAGGAAAGAAGATTTTGTCGAAGAAGGAATGAAACCTGCTCATCTATCAACGATAAACTCCCACTTATAAGCAGAAGCGGAGCGTCCCCCAGGTCAATGCAGTCATTCCAATTATAGTTAGCGTAGAAGCGATGCAAGACCCCCCCCCCCCAACTGCCCGATCAAAGTGCCAGAAGAAACGCGTAGGGCAGGATGGAGCTGTTGGAAAGAAAGTATTAAAATTAAGAGATATAAGGCTGTGGTCAGATTTACGAAATGGTAGCGAAGGTGGTTCGTATTATAGAGAGAAGGACTTCAGTGGTCGAAACATAGGTCAATGTTGTTTCAATATTGGTTGGGACGATCCGATATGTATGTAGGTTTTTTAATTAGTTGCTCCGATCGTTGAGAATACTGAATGACTCGGCCTTCTCCCCACTTAAATCAGTTTGAGATGACCTAACCATTCAGTTGTTGTGCCACATTGAAATCCCCTAAATAGAGGAAATCAGTATTTGGATAGAAGATATAACAGTCTTGTGAGAAATAGTAAGATATTCAAAACAAGGCGTGAAAATCTGTTTCTGTTAGGAGAAAGTAAGCAGAGAAGCACAAGATTATTGTAGTAGAAGGAAAAAAGATTTTAAGCCACAGATCATTGAATAATAGCGTATTTTTATTTTGTCTTTTCAACTGATTAATTGAGGTCTCTTTTATTATTTTTATTCTTTATTTTGTAGCTAGTTAAAGAATCTTCTTGTAAATTATAATCATGTAAAACATAAAAGCTAGTAGCTAAACTTTGTTAATACTTACTGTAAATGGAAATTGAATATTTTTTTAGTAAAAACAAACTTAAAAAAGTTATTTATATTATATTTGCATTTATTATTTACTTAAAGATTACCTAATTTTAATTTATAAAATGAATATATTTGGGCCAAATATGAAATAAATGACTTAAGTATTTGGTTGAACAGGGAATGCAATCCTAAGTTGCCTAGCAGTACACAAATGGAAAATGGAAATGGAATATTTTCTGAATAAACAAACATAAAAAATGTATTATTATATTTGCATTTATTATTCTAAAAGATCCTTTTTAAATTTATAAAATAAATATTACTTGGGCACAATCAAATATGAATAAATGACTAGTGTCTGGTTTTGTGTACGGGCATGATATCCTGAGTTGCTAGCAGTACACAAATTGTTCTTTCTTATTACTGTGAATTTAATTAATATTAATTAAGTATCGTATGGCATCTAACAAAAATAGAGTAATTGGTATCCGGCCTCTTTTCGGTATGCAGTACATCCTAATAAATATATATATTATAATATATATATATATTATATTTATATATATTTTATATATATATATATATATATATATATTATTTATATATAGTAATTATATATATATATATATTATATATATATGTATATATATATATATATATATTATTATATATATTATATAATATTATATTATATAATATATATATAATATATTATATATAATATATATTATTTATATATATATTAGAACACTTCGTTGCGCAAGAAGGTTAAGCGCCAACTCCTCTACGAAGGGACGCTGGTTCAAATCTCCTGGCGTAGCAGGTTGGAGTTTTTTATCTACCTGGGGCAAAATTAAAACTCGACTGCCGAACATGTTTGGTGGCCGCTGGTTTGAGATAGCCTGGCCTTAAAGTTTCGATTTCCTGTGGTCCCCCGTGTTACCCTCTTATAGGGGATAAAACACGTTAAAAGGTATTTTAATTTTATTTTTATTTTTATTTTTTTACAGTTAACACCACAGCTCATGGGCAAAGCCCTAATCTAGGGGGGGGGTGTGCTCAATTTTAAGTCTGAGCAAAGACGGCCAAGAGAGAGTAACACACCTCAGACGACCTACCAGTGGACGAACCCTGGGTTCTTTTGGCTTAGTGGGCGAGTGGCTATCTAACAGCTGAGCTAAACCAGACGCCATTTTGGTGATTGATTCATTCCTTCTTGACTTATACGAGCAAATCCGAGAATATATATATATATATAATATATATATATTATTATAATAATAATATATATATATATATTATATATATAAATATATATATATTATATATATATATATATATATTATATATATCATATATATTTGCATAAATTGTAGAAATTATTGTTTGTTTTTTTTAAGTTCTTTAATATAAATAATTTTGGCTGAAAAACTTAAAAACATTAATATAAATATAATCCAAATAAAATTTTTTTTTATTTAATTCACCATGCATCCATTATTTCTGGTTCCGCCACTTTGAAAGATGTGTTGGTTTTTTGTTCTCCAGGTACATTAGGATCTAAAATATAATAATATAAAATGAATTATAAGGTATCATAATGCAATTTCTGTTTCTGCTTCACAGCCCTGCATGTAGCAAAGTTTTGTGTTGTGTAAGGTGATGGTGCTGGGTGAGGAGAGTCCGCAGTGCGAAGTATGTTGGATGGTGAGCAATTTGAATAAGTAACCGAGTTTAAATATTTTGGCTATATATTGGATGAAAAGGAAACGGATGAAGCAGAGTGCAGCAAGGAAGTTATGAGTAGTAGGAAGGTGGCTAGTGCAATTAAATCTTTGGTATATGCAAAAGGACTAAGTCTTGAGTGCGCCAGGGTTGTGCATGAGGGTATGCTGTTAAATGTGTTAATGTATAGCAGCGATACTAAGATGTGGAATAAGAGGTATAGATATAAAGTGAAATCTATTCTGATGGATATCAATCTTCGGAGAGTTAGGTGTGAGAAGAAGTGATAAAATGAGGAATGAACGTGTTAGGGAGTTGTGTGGTGTGAAGGAGGCGTAAATGAGAGAATAAACGAGAGTGCATTAAGATGATTTTGTCATATGGCAAAAATTGATGAAAGTTGATTTTTTAAGAGGATTTTTAAGAGTGTACTGAAAATCGATCGTCTGGGAGACCGAGGAAAAGTGGATCGAGTCAGGAATGTGAATTTGGTAGAGGCGAAAAGAAAGGTGCATAATTCGAAATAACTGGGTTTTGTGAGGGGGTATGGTTGTGGGCCTGGCCCAAGAAATGAACCCCACATTGACTGAATAATCATTTCGCAATCTGTACATAGTGCAAATTATGTTATAAAATTATAATGTATATTATCTTAAATAATTTCCTTACTTTTAGTTAGTCAATATTTATTAAGGGAGTTGTGGCTTTAAGGAATTATAAACAAAAATACAATAAATGGGAAAGTTGTGAGGGATTCTCTAATATACAAACAATTAAAAGGGGAAAGTCAATAAAAATTTTAAAAGGGGAATTTGTTAATAAAGTTGTAAAGTAATTGATAAGTTGATCATAACAAGAAAGGGGAATAATACTAATCCAGAGACAAAAAAACAAACAAATATTTCTCTTAAAAATAAAAAAAAACAGAATACAGCTTGTTCTTGTATTTATCCTAATTAATGATAAGGATCTGAGGAATGCCACCTATAAAAGCATTCAATTAATCCTTTAGTAATTTTTAATAACCTTAATAAAGGTTACACTATACACCACTAACCAGTGAACCTATGCTATTTTTAAGTTTAATTTTAAGTTTATTATTATAAACAATTTATATTATAAGTTTTCCACACACTAAATTCTTTTTGGTTAATAACCTTCATCTTAATTTGGTGAAGTTAGTTTTTCCAGTCGAAAAGAAGTTTAATAATGGTTGGAGACAAATGCCTAGTTGGTGTACTTCAAAACTCTCCAAGAGAAAAGAACGCCTGCTCACAGACCCTAATCTGCAACCTGGACCTGGGAAAGTGAAGACAGGCGTTACCTATCATTGACCAAAATAATTTTAATATAACCATTATATTATTATTTTATTGGATAAAATTGAAGACCTAACATAAGAATGAGAAATTATCTTACCCCTGTTGAAACAGAGGTCTTCTTGAGGTAGTTGGGTTGAATTTCGAATAATGGAGCTGAGCACCTATGTGGCTCGGGTACTATTGGTTGATATACCACCAAGAGAAAAGAATGCTCTGGATGCTCTAAATGGGGAAAACCAGGGATGCGGAGCCGGCAAATTTTTTTCCGGCTCGGGCTCCATCATTTTAAATTACCGGCCCGATCGGTCCGGCTCTGCCTCCAGCATTTCAAAATTGCTGCGGCTTTCCCGACTCCGGTCCGGCATTTTAAGATTCTTGGCTCCGGCTCGGCTCGCTCGACTCTAGTTTATATTCTTTTCCCTTTAACAAATATGAATCAATTAATTCTCTTGTTACAAAATTTTTATGGCTTGATGAAATTGAATGTTTGTTTAACTCTTTATTAGCTTATAATTAAAAACTTAGAAAATTTTTTAATAGAAAATAAGAATTTTAAAAATAACAGAAAAGAATAATTCACTTTCTTCTAAATTTAAAACATTCATCTTCGAGCTGAACTGCTGAAATATTTACGTTTAAAAATTTTACTAAAGGTTTTTTTTTAATTTTTTTTTGAACAAAACGGAAAAAATTATATTTTAGTTTCACTTAAAGTAAATATTTCCTTTTGACCTATGAGCTGCCCTGAACGTATTGTAGTTTTAATAATTTTATTAAAACATTTTTTATTTAAAAAAAAATATAATTCATTTTCCTAAATTTTAAAATATTTTTTTGAACTGCCTTAAATTTATCCAAAACAATTTTCTTAAAAATAAAACTTCTCAATAAAATCCTCTTAGCGATTCTTAGATCCGATTTTATTACTTTTAAAGCAGAAAATAACTTCAATATTAACTTGACTAGGAGAAAGTGTATTGTGTAAGCCGCATCTTGAAAAATTTTAGGATAGTAGGGAAATCTTCTTTAATTAATTTTTGATTTCGGTTGATTTTTTATTATTTCATCTAATGCCTTGTGGAATTCTAAATTGTATATTTCTAGAGGATTTTTAGGTTAAAGGTTTTTTACTGGA
This sequence comes from Trachelipus rathkii, assembly GCA_015478945.1. NCBI lineage: Eukaryota > Metazoa > Arthropoda > Malacostraca > Isopoda > Trachelipodidae > Trachelipus > Trachelipus rathkii. Next base: position 88,055 of record JABUQX010046894.1, read on the forward strand.
AGATTGTCTTTTTTCAGTCGCTTTTCTGCATGCTCAATTTGGTCAAATTTTACCTCTTCATCTGATAAGATACCACAAGGGAGGATTCTTGAAACTGCTGAACTATCTGACTCCGACCCAGATTTCTCGATAGTATTATTCATCTTAAGTCTTAGTCACTAAAGAACATTCCTAGTTTAATATCAGATTTTGGTTTCTGAGGAGACATGAATGTTGGAACAACAAGATGGCCGAACAAAAATAATTGTTTTTCAGTTAACAATTTCTTTCCCTTCTTTCTATTGAATTTGTCATTTGATAAAATCCATTCTCTATAAAACAAAATTCTGCAGTCAGACTTCTGTGATTGAATATTTTTTGAGTGTTTCAATTTGTCCCAATAACTATCGGAGAGAGAAAGTTCAGGGGTACCGGCAAGCATCATACTAATATGGTCTTTTTAGTTGAAGCCTTTCGACATAAGACATGTACTTCTCCATCTTAATCTCTTGATCTATAGATTGAAACTTTTCAGCTTAACGCTTTGAACCTTCATTAATTTGGATTCGCGTTGCTTGCTGTTTGTTTGCCTTGCTTATAAGATAATGCATGAGTTTGGCGGAGACAATACGCGCTGCTAATGAAAGTAGAACCAACTCATGTGGTGAAAGGTTAATGATCATCGTAACATAGTTTTATACGGTTTTATAAAGTTCATTCTGAAAACAACTAATTTTTTCTTTGTTTTGACATTCATAAATCAATATCACATTTACGCTTCTGTTCCTATTCTTCTTGCCTTTATTTTATTTTTCATTAGATACTGATATGTTGATGCGCTATCCGTACTAAGCTAAATATTGGCCTTTATTATTTCGAATTCTTTTTAAACGTCAATAACAAGTTCTGGATATATTAGCTAAAATGTTGCGATTTGGTATCTTTACTGCTAACGTTTTAGTAATATTGTTTTTATCTACGCCCACATATCTAATATTAATAGAAAAATAATTTAAGCTTTGGCCTTGTGCAAGCATCCATTTTTAAATGCAGAAGCGTCCCTTTAAGCAATTTTAAAATTTTTATTTTTTTGTTAAACCGCTTCTTCTAGAACTGTTTTTTCGAATATTTTCCTGGTCTAAAGGAAATTCCAGTTTCGAAGTCATGTCTCCAATAGTGCTTTAAATCCTGCTTGCAAAAAATCTAATGAAATTTTATTTGAAATAGACGAAAGTTTTAACAAATGAAAGAAGTATTAACTTTAGTGTGAGTTTTCAAAAATAAAAGGTTCATCCTGAAACAGCTTTTTTCTTCCCTTTCTTTTTAACAATTGCAGCAATGTTTGGATGAGAGCTTTTTTAAATGTCGCTAATTTAAGGATCCCGTAGAAGTATGTGGCCTCATGAGTACTGGTGTTTGGTAAACTCTTTAATCATAGATCGTAACTGATTGTTTCTTAACTGTGGCTAACTTTTCATAATTGACAAATGTAAGTATTTTATCTTCAGAGAGAATAAAATATTCAAGTACATGAGGTGTTTTCGGTTTTGTTTGTTTGACATGATTTATTCTAAACAGATAATTAAACTTAATTAATTAAAGTTACCTACAGAAGTATAGAACCTTTTTAGTTTTGAACAATAAATAAACATAAGCATATTTCTGAAAAGAGAATATATATATTATATATTATATATATATATATATATATATATATATAGTATATAATATATTATATATATATATATATATTATATATATATATATATATTATTATATATATATATATATCATCCGCCTTCTAGAAAAAACACTTTTAACTCAATATCCCAAACTGTAGAACTATCTAAAGATTGGAGGTGATCTTCTCAATTAAGATATATATATATATATATATATATATATATATATATATATATATATATATATATATATATATATATATATAAATATATTATATATATATATAATATATAAATATATTATATTTATATAATAAACTGTAGTTGTAAATAAATAAGTCTTTTTTTGCGGCTCCGACTCCGGCTCCGGCTCCAAGTCCCTCGAAAATTTCGCCTCCGACTCCGGCTCCGGCTCCAGGCACCCCAAAGATTTCGCCTCCGACTCCGGCTCCGGCTCCAGCCCCTCAAAAAATTTCGCCTCCGGCTCCGGCTCCGCAGCCCTGGGAAAAACAATGAGAATTTTTTTTTATACCTACAAACAAGTTCGCCAATAGCCTCATATAACAACCATATCATTATTATTTTGTATCATTTTAATTTTTAATTTATTTCATTCATTTACCTCAATTTGCAGGTATATTTCATAAAAATTCCAATATAACGAATTAATGTTGGTTATTATAGATGATAAGCTGTAGAAGGGAAAAGAAAAAATATTATAATATATATATATTATATTATAAATATATTTTTTATATTATATAATATATTATATATATATATATATATATATAATATATATATATATATATATATATATATATATATATATATATATATTATAAGTTTTTTTATTTTCTTGTATTTATGTAGTGGAGACCAAGTGACGATGGCATGAATAAGTACGGTCACTTGACCTCCAGATGAAAAAGTAATTAGTATTATCAAAATTAATATAAAATAAGTTAGAACCGTGAGAAAAGTAAAAAGAAATTATGCAATAATATCTACCTGGAGGAGATATGTAAAAGAGTCAATCAGACTTTCATTCTACTGGCAGGGTGCAGGAAAGAGGGACCATCGACTTGCTCCCAATGCTCCTGGTTTGTGTCAAATTAGAGAATAGATCACTTATAAGAGTAGTAAGAGGGGAGAATGAAAAAGGAGTAAAGAATAGATTTATTTTTCACATATATACAACAAAAGTAGTAGAGTTTATATAGTTAATTTTACATTCATCATGTATCCGGGATGAGTAAGGGGATAGCTATGATTACGAAGCAAATCAGACTCCAGTACTATTACGGAGTGTGTTTGCTTATATTTAAGATTAAATAATTATTAGAGTAAGGTGTAGTTGAGAAAGTTCCAGATACAAAAATGTATTTAATTGTGAAACAATCTTAACGGGGACAGGGTAAGTAATAAATAGGTGGTAAACATTATTATTCTAGATTATGACTAGAGTTATAGTATATATTTATCTAAATTCAGACCTATGATTTAAGGTTTGTCTGAAGATTAGTATGTGAACCAATTAAAATTGAGTGTTGGCCAATCTTAATGTGAGCCAAGAACAAAAACTCTGGTTATGTTCCAGATTTAGGATCCGACAATAAGGACCACAATATAAGATGATACTTGAAAGGTAAATGAAATGATTCTGGGGATGGCCTAGAATTAAGAACGGGTCTTGACCAATCTGGGACCTAAAAATAAGACTTCGGGAAACTGTCTTGAATGAAGATCAAGACAAAACTGGAAGTAAGACTGGGAAATAAGACTGGAAAATAAGACTGATGCTTGTATGAAGACAATGATTTGATCCAGGAACAAGACTGACAATTAAGACTGAAAAATAAGACCCTGTAAAAATTACAGGAATTAGCGTTGTGAATTGAATTTATTTAAGGCTTTTGACTATTAAACAATTAATTAAAGGAAGTGCTTAAATATAAAATATGAGATAAATCTTACCCTAACGATAAGTACGTCGGTGAGGGGTCTTGCTTGAGGATGATTCGGGATAGGAAATCTTAGGTAAGTACTGGAAACAAGGGAATGAGGTGAGTACTTTCATACATGTTTTAACCCACAATCAAGAATGCGAAAGAATATCAACTACTAACCTGTGATTACTCTAATCATATGTATATGGAAGTGTCCCACTATTCATAGGTACATCCGTGTTTATGTGGTTATGACCTCATATAATAACTGTTATTGTAACTTATATAGATACTTGGGTAAGTATTCAAAATATAAAAATATGTTAACATGAAATCATTAGGATGAATACTGAAAAGGGAAATACTGTTTTAGTTAACCATATAAAACCCAAGAGTAAATAATGAAAAAACAAAAAATAATATACATATGCAGTAACCTTAACAACAATGGGCTTCTTATTCCGGGTTACGGAATAAGTTTCCATTATGGTATTTGTTTACCATTTTAACCACACTACATCCTATATATAACTTATAACTAAGTGAATGTTTTTACCTGGACTCCACAATCATCCTTACACTCTTCCTAAAAACCCCACCTTACTTTCGAAGGCATAATAAATGACAGAGCATAAACTTAGTTTTACGAGGTAGAGATAAAGGGTGATTTAGTATTTTGGGAGTCCGGTGTCTAAATACGTTAAACACCACTAACATCATTAGAATGAATATTAGTATGTAGGTTCTACTATTAGTAAGTTATACCTTACAAACCATACAAATTAATTAGAATAAGATAGGATAGGTACAGTAAGTAGGAAAAATAAGAATTAGAAAAGCAGCGGACCTTCTTAGGAGATGGGATGGGAAATGCAAAAAAATATATTAGTAATTTGACATTGATAATAAATAGATTTATTAATATTTTTCGTCGAAGATTATCTTTTAGATAATAAGTTTATGGTTATACATAACATTACTTAAAAGTAGAAATTTTTATGATATGGTCTATATTAACCAACCATACATTAGAATATTGCAATCCCCAAAAGTAAATTGGGAATTTTTATTTTGCTTAAAAGCAATTAGATAATACAATTAATAGTACAAAACTGAAAAGTGTACCTTATATTATTTAGTACATTACCACCCGGTGTCTTCGGTTGTTTTGAGAACTTCGGATGGAGAACGTCGGATGATTACTGCATTGGCATCCAGAGACATCACCTGAAATATGAGACTCACTCCCTCCTACTCCCTTGCAACATCGTCATTAACATGACCATGAGTCAAGGTTTCGGAGGAAAATATATGTATGGCTATATAATTTCTCCTTATAAAAGGGGATAGACATACTATATATTTTCTTTCCTTTTATATATACCGTAAAATTATATATATATATATATATATATATATATAAGATAGTATATGATATATAAGATATATATTAAATATATATATATATAATATTATAATATATATATATATAAAATATATTATATTATATATATAATATAATATATATATATATATATATTATATATATATATATATATATATATATATTATATATATATATATAATATTATATATATATATATAATATAATATCAGATGTAGGTGAGCCTAGGGCTAGGGCTAGTAATATGTACTCATATGAGAATATTTCTATCTTGACTTAAGAATACAACGCAGTTTTTACGTTAAATTATCTTTGTCATGGGGTAGGTAATTAAAGGAATTTTCTGACCATTATTGGTGTGAGACCGACTCATATCTTTGGTTATGCAATCGAATTTGTTGCCGAGTCGTTTGATTAATCTACGCAATGTTAAGTCGGGAAGTAAATGATTTGCTTTTAGGGCTGTCGCTCCCAACACCACTGGGGCTAGCATCATTTCTCCGGGTATGATTAAGAAATTGATAGGGGTAGTAGAATAAGTACTATCAAAGAAGTGTAATGGAATATCTATGTATGAATCTACAGGGACAGTGTGTTCATGTGTTAAGCCGCTGATGGCATTTATTCCGATGTCCTTGGAAGGTTTTATAAGGTGTTTCAGTTGTTGGGGAATGGCCTCATAGCTAACTAAGCTAATACTGGCTCCTGTGTCAACAATACATTGTTCAAAGTTAAGACTATTTTTTTCGAAAGCTACAGATATTGTTAACTGATTTGTGGTGTAACTTTTACAATTGACAGTGACAGTTCGTACATGACTGTGTAATTCTTTAGTAGTTTCAGTTGAAGTTACAGGAAGTGCGGTGTGTATTTCAGTGTTTCTGTAGTCAGAATTTAAGGAAGAAGACGTTTCTTTGGGTTGTGAATTGTAAGTGAATGATTCCATGTTCATGAATGGAAAACAGAATGAGATATCTGTGTTTGGCTTTTCTTCCACAGGTGGACTACTTACAACTGGTGAATTTGACGTTGGTAAAGAAGGGCTATATGGTTTTGGCAAACAAAGGTTAGATAAATTAGGATTAGGTACATTAGAGTTTGGTAAATTAGTATTAGTTACGCAAGGGTCAGGTAAATTAGCATTAGGTAAACAAGAGTTAGGTAAATTAGTGTTAGGTACACAAGTTTTAGGCAAATTGGAATTAGTATCCTGAGAATGAGAATGACTAGGTGACAATGGACACTCGGTTCGTGGACGTGTACTTTGTTCCGTTTTTGGAAGAGATTTTCCGTAATATACTTTTTTAGGAGTATGTTCAGTGGAAGACTTAGAAGTAGGAGTGTTCGGAGAGTTTGGTGGCGTTTGTTGAGATGGAGGGTGTTGAGAACACTTCATCCCCGGGTGAGGACCTCCGCAAAAGGGACAAACAGCCTTGCGAACTTTCTGTGGGAGAGATGTTGGAACTGATTTACGTGTTCTGCAGTCAGCCATTACGTGACCTTTCTTTTTGCAGTAGCTACAAATTTCTAGATATTTGTAGCATTCACGTATCTGATGACCGATCTTATTACAAAAAATCACAGACGAGGGTCGTACGATCAACAGAATCTTGGTTAGGTCTTTTAGGAGTAAAAGCTCGATTATTTTCATGTGGGGAATATTTATGAGGAAGATCGCGAAAAGGGTGACGACCACTGCGATTGTTTAAAGAAGAGTTGTGATAGGTTATGTTCTTAGAAGAATGTGACTTTTTAGAAGAATTTTGAGTGGAAACCTTGGAAGGGTAATTAGTATTTTGTATGTTCTTTATTGAATATTCTGTGTTCTCTGGATATATGAATGGGAAATTTGAGAAATCTTTGTTATGGATGTATAGGAATTCAGCATACCCCACGATATCTGACCAAGGAGTACGCCAATTTTTATTGAGTTCATACATTTTTATGTACTCTCTAACACCTTGTTCTATGTTTGTAGGAAGGCTACATAAAAATGCAGTTCGGAGAGATTCGTGTCCACTCATGTCTATACCATGATGAGCATGACTAGCCAAGCCTTCAAATCGGTAAGCAAACAAACGAATACTCTCATTTTTGTAACGGCGGGCAGATTGAAATGTATGAAATAGAGATTCCTTCCTTTTTCTCTCCTCCTCCTCATACCATTGGATGAGGGTCTCTCGAACAGAGAAATAATCTCTATCATCCTTGGTGACAAGACGATAGACATTAAGGAAGTGACCGTCAAGTTGTCTGCCGAGTAAATTTAACCATTTGTGATATGCTGTGGGATAATGAAGTTGGCAGTAAGCCTCAAAATCCGCTAAATAAGTTAGGAAATTCTTACCATTATCTAGTGTATATGTCCCAGGGTCTACCCCTTTAAGATTATGTGAATTCTTAAGTAAGGAATTCAAGTGTAAGATGGCTTCTTCCATCCTATCGATTTTTTGTTTTATGATGGGACCTGAGTACATATCAGTGTTTGTTTTTGATCTTGAGTAAGAATTTTGGTGCAATGGAAAATTATGCTTAGTGTTACGTGGGTACGACTTTGACTTATGTGGCATGTGTGGAGGATATGAACGATGTGAATCCTCCATATTGTAAGAAGAATGATGTGATGGTTGAGGACCATGTAAGTTCTGTGAATATTGTGATGGGTGACGACCATTTTGGGAATCGATATTTTGGGGATAACTAACCAAAGCTATTGCCTGTTCATGGTCAGCATGTTTTTGAAAATTATGGTTAAAGGCGAGAAATCCCTATCTGAATCTAAAAGAGTAGTTTCCTCATGAATGGGAAAATCAATTAAATTAGTGGTAAGGATCTCTGGAGACTCACTCTCAGTTGATGCATCTGAGTGATCAACGTTTTTATAGTCCCCACGGGGATTGCTTTTGGCAGTCATGTTTATAAATTGGAGTTTATAGTTTTAATACAGCAACTATAAAACAATTATGCCTTTAGGTCTAATGTTATAGTTTTAATACACAACTATAAAGCAATTAAGTATTTAAATTACTTTTAGTTTTAATGTTATAGTTTTAATACAATATCACGGAGTTCTTTCAATTCTTGCAAAACTCATTCAAACTTAAGAAAGAATGTTTAAGTATATAATAAAGAATAATAAGACAGTATAGAAGATTTATAAGAATAATGTCTTTTAATTATACTGTTTTGTGAGGTTTGGCGATGAGTGATCTAAAATCACAATCCAGTGGCAAGGCAAGAGCACCGAACAAGACAGATGGTCCCTGTTCGGGCGCCACTTTTTATTTTCTTGTATTTATGTAGTGGAGACCAAGTGACGAGGGCATGAATAAGTACGGTCACTTGACCTCCAGATGAAAAAGTAATTAGTATTATCAAAATGTAGAAGAGCTAATCAAACTTGAGAAAAGTAAAAAGAAATTATGCAATAATATCTACCTGGAGGAGATATGTAAAAGAGTCAATCAGACTTTCATTCTACTGGCAGGGTGCAGGAAAGAGGGACCATCGACTTGCTCCCAATGCTCCTGGTTTGTGTCAAATTAGAGAATAGATCACTTATAAGAGTAGTAAGAGGGGAGAATGAAAAAGGAGTAAAGAATAGATTTATTTTTCACATATATACAACAAAAGTAGTAGAGTTTATATAGTTAATTTTACATTCATCATGTATCCGGGATGAGTAAGGGGATAGCTATGATTACGAAGCAAATCAGACTCCAGTACTATTACGGAGTGTGTTTGCTTATATTTAAGATTAAATAATTATTAGAGTAAGGTGTAGTTGAGAAAGTTCCAGATACAAAAATATATTTAATTGTGAAACAATCTCAACGGGGACAGGGTAAGTAATAACTAGGTGGTAAACATTATTATTCTAGATTATGACTAGAGTTATAGTATATATTTATCTAAATTCAGACCTATGATTTAAGGTTTGTCTGAAGATTAATATGTGAACCAATTAAAATTGAGTGTTTGCCAATCTTAATGTGAGCCAAGAACAAAAACTCTGGTTATGTTCCAGATTTAGGATCCGACAATAAGGACCACAATATAAGATGATACTTGAAAGGTAAATGAAATGATTCTGGGGATGGCCTAGAATTAAGAACGGGTCTTGACCAATCTGGGACCTAAAAATAAGACTTCAGGAAACTGTCTTGAATGAAGATCAAGACAAAACCGGAAGTAAGACTGGAAAATAAGACTGGAAAATAAGACTGATGCTTGTATGAAGACAAATGATTTGATCCAGGAACAAGACTGACAATTAAGACTGAAAAATAAGACCCTGTAAAAATTACAGGAATTAGCGTTGTGAATTGAATTTATTTAACCCTAGAACGGGTTGTTTGCTTTTTTGAAACTTAAACGGGTTTTCCGGTTTCACAAACCCCAGAGGAAAAAATACACTTAAAACTAATTAAA
>JABUQX010046894.1:102500-110000 GCA_015478945.1 Trachelipus rathkii
GGGGTCTGTGGGGAGTGGGGATAGTGATCTAGTGAATCAAAAGTTGGATCATTCCAAAGCAAATATTTAATTTAATTCATTACTCAAATCGTTTTTACAATTTGGTATAATTTTATTTCAAAATATTTTTATTACTTCATTGCATCTTAAGTCACTTTAGTTTTTGTCACTTCAGACTCATTCTATAATTAAATAATATAATACATTAATGTTATATAAAGTAAATTATAAATAATGATTTTGATACAAATGTAAAATACCATAGTAAAATTAGTAAGTAGAAGCCTACAAACAGCAAGTCTGCAAGCTAACAAACTACTATAACTTGTAATGAAACAATCTGATAAAATATAATGAGAAAAGGTAGTTCTGATACTCGTATTTTATAAATTTTTTATATATTTTTTGTTCCTTAAATTTGAAAAATGAAAATACTCAAATGAAATATCATAAAAACTATTAACAAATCAACCGAAGCATGATAATGAAAAAAACGCACAAATCAAACAAAAAAACGGCAAAAATCAGCGTAGATCCCGTGAAAAAAGGTAGTTTTTTTCCTGAAAAAAACATGATTTGAAAAAACAGGTTTTTTCCCCAACCTAGACGGGTAGTTTGGGTGGCTGACCACTACACCTATCTTTTGCTAGAATGCTGATGCATACCCTCGGGATGGTTCGTGATGGCGTAAAAGGGCTTCTAATGTTAGGTGAAAATTGTATGGATGTATGGGTACATGGAATGTCAGAGGAATAAATGTTGAGGAGGAAGAGGAGAGAGGTTGATGGATGTATGTAGAAAGGGCAAATTTGATTTTGCTAGCGTGACTGGTACAAAGATGAACAGGAAACGGTGAATAATGAGTAGTGATTGTGTGAGAATAGTGTGTGTGTGGATGTGGAAATTAATGAGAGTGGGGAGAGCGAGTTGCAAAAATTTAGAATTAAAATTGAGTGATTGTGATAACGAGCTATGCGTAGAACTTTGTGTGTGTGAGTCCTAGAATTCTAATGGTTAAATTTAAGTTTGATAGGTCAGGGTATGTGTGGTTGTGACGTATGGTCCAACTGAGGGAAACGTTGAGAGAGTACGATTTTCTGAGATAATCTGAAGGATGTTTTGGATGGGTGAGTAGAGCTTCAGATTGATTGTGCGTTGGGCGATTTAAATGGTTGGATAGGTGATTCAAAAAGGGATGGTATAACATGGGTTTGGGGTGGCGAGAAAATGAAATGGTAGGAAGGTATTGATTTCTGTGAGGAGAGAGGTATGTGTATAAGTAATACTTTCTTTAAACACAAGGTATCCATAGTATAACTAAGAAGATTGGTGTAGGGTAGAGATGGTAATACCGAAGTGAAAGTATGATTTTAGATTTTGTGTTGGTGAAGAAGGAGATGTTGAAGTATGTGTTGGATTTTAAATCAGTGAAGGGTTTAGGAATGGGATTATCGGATCATTATGTTCTTTTATGTAAAATTAAGTAAGTGGGGGCTTGGATGGAGAGGAAGGGGATACGGAAGGAAGTGGGTAAAATTAAGAGTGAGAAGTTAAGTGAACAAGGTAATAGGGATAAGTATGTAAGAGCGCTCGCAGTACATCAGTTGAATGTGAACAAGTTGAAACTGAACAATCTGGGAGCAAATGAAGGAAGTTGTTGTTAGCAGTGGATGGTGTAAAGTGGAAGTAAGAATGTTAACAGTGAGGGGGGGAATGAAGAAGTGATGCAAGCGGTTAAAAGTAAAAAAGAAGCTTGGTTGAATGTACTAAAAGCAAATGATGAAGTTTCAAAAGAAAGATGCTTGGAATTATATAAGGAGGAAAAAAGAAATACTAAAAGGTGCATACGTAGGAGAAAAGAAGAGGTAAATGAACAGTTTGGAAAGAGGATGATTGGGGACTTACAAGGGAATAGGAAGTTCTTCTGGAAGGAAGCGCGAAAGGTTAAGAATGAGAATAAGGGGAACCTGCTTAGAATCATGAATAGATGGGTTTTTGTAATGACTGAAATGGGATTTGAGAGGGAAGTGTGGAAAGAACACTTAAAAATACACAAATATTGGCAGTAATGAAGAGGTGATAGTGAAAGTGTGTGGGTTTGATGGTGCAAGAAGGAATAGGTATTTTGGGGATGAGGTTATTAGCAAGGAGGAGGTAATTGGTAGAGTGAGAAAGTTAAAGAATGGTAAATCTGCAGGTATAGATGAAATTAATGGTGAAAAGTAAAAGAGGAAGCAGAACTGAAATGAGTTGAAGAATGAAGGGTCGAGTCATAGGTATATGAGTGGATAGAGTTAGATGTGCAGGTGAGAAGATCATTAATGAAAAGTAGGAGGAACACCACTATTGACAGAAAAAGAAGAAGTCGCCCCATCAACAACAGCCGATATTTAGAGATTTGAAAGAAAGCTAGACATAATTAAGCAAAGAGAAAGAGAAAACCCAATGGAGGGGAGCTCTGAGAGCAGTGATGCGTGCCATACCCAGTCAAATGCTTTGGATATGTCAAACGCCACTACGCAAGTCTCCCCGTAGTTCTAAAAGTGAAAATCAATAAATTCGGTTAGATAGGAAGTATATCGCAGAAGAACCTCTAGGATGAAAGCCGTAAACTGCTATGGAAAGAAGGGAATGATTTTCAAGAAATTAACAATAAGATTGGAAAGGGTTTATAAAGTGTTAAAATAGTTGCAGTGAGAGCTATAGCGCAGATAGTATTGAAGGAATCAGAGCCGGCTATCCTCATTTCGGAATGGTTGGACATGATGAACGTGCTTCCAAATTGGGGAAAGTGCTAGTACTTGAAGACATAGGGAGTATAAGTTGAACGAGGGGCGGAGATAGCACGGAAGCACCCTCAAAACTTTGGGAGGAATGTCATCTGGCACCGTCTTCCTAATCCTTCATAGCTTTCAGGGGCCTTATGCACCCGTCAAAAATGTAATCACAGGCAAAAGAATAGGACCTGAGAGGAGGAGGAAGGGAAATGCCAGAATCGTCTAGGGTTGAGGTTTGGTGAAAATAGGAGGGCCGAAGAGAATTGGCCTTTTCAGTTGGAGAATTAACAACAGACCATCAGAGGAAAGGGAGATTTAAAGAAGAGGTTGCTAGAGATGTTTTTGGTCAAGAGGTCACAGAATGATTGATGTTACAGGTTTAGGTGTGTTGTGGGGTTGAGAACTCCAGGAAGTTGGCGCACTTCGTTTGATGAAAAGCCCCGCTTTGCTCGTCCGAAAGTATCCCTGCAAAAATACGATTTCTAGCTGAATGAAATTGGCGAGAGTGAATTGGAGACGAAAAAATTTTTCACCCACGCCTGGATATGCCACTGTCTCTTATGCCTGAAATGGCCAGAGAACAAGCACGATCAACCATGGTTTATGAGGAAAAGAAAGATTTAGGTCTGAAGAAGGAAATGAACTTGCTTGTACTTATAACGATTACAGTCCTCTTATCTTTTAATATTTAAATACATCCATCATTAATTCTATGAAGGTAAGCTCAATTTGCTATCCATCTGAAACTGTAACCTTAGATTTAAATCCTGTCTATAAATATTTTTATACAATATATGAGAGACAGCCACTTGACATTGAGAAATCGTCTAACGGGACTCAACACACAAACATGTCTCCTATTTCCATTGATAGATAACTGTTTTCATATTCATTAATTAATTTATTATTATTATGTATTATTATTAATTATTTTATTTATTATTTTATATTATTATTATTAAGACTTAAGGAATCAAAAATTTTTCATCTTTAAATAACCCTAGATTTTCCTGAGTATATAGCTTTATAATATATATATATATATATATAATATATCATATATATATAATATATATCTATATATATATATTTATATATATATCAATAATATATATATATATATATATTACAATATACTTATTATATATTATATTATACATTATATTAATATATGAGGAGAGAGAGAGAGAGAGAGGAGGAGAGAGAGAGAAGAGAGAGAGAGAGAGAGAGAGAGAGAGAGAGAGAGAGAGAGAGAAGAGAGAGAGAGAGAGAGAGAGAGAGAGAGAGAGAGAGAGAGAGAGAGAGAGAGAGAGAGAGAGAGAGAGAGAGAGAGAGAGAGAGAGAGAGAGAGAGAGAGAGAGAGAGAGAGAGAGAGAGAGAGAGAGAGAGAGAGAGAGAGAGAGAGAAATTAAATATATTTTTTCAAATAATCGTCATCTTCAAAATTTACTATAATCGTCATCATCATCGGCAAAATTTCATAATCGCCCCATCACATATATATATATATATATATATATATATATATATATATATATATATATATAATTTATATCATATTATATATATATATTATAATATATATATATATATATATATATATATATATAAAGTAGTTTTATTTTTTAAAACTAACGAACACCCTAGAGTAGACCGCATAGATATCAGGAGTCGGGGTCTCTCGGCCTCTAGGTGGACGACGAGGGGGACTTCGTCCCCCCCTGTCCCCCATCGGCTCAAGCCCCCTAAAAATTGAAGTTCAAAAGTTCAAGGAAACCCATTTCCATTAGGGGGCTCGAGCCGATGGGGGAGAGGGGGGACGAAGCCCCCCCATCGTTCACCTAGAAGCCGAGAGACCCCGACTCCTGATATCTATGCAGTCTACTCTAGGGTATTCGTTAGTTTTAAATCATAAAACGACTTTACATATAATAGGCTAAGTTTTATACGCTGATTCCAAATATGTAATTTGTTTTTCTTTTTTTTCTTTTTGTTTTTTTTTTTTTTTTTTTTTTACATTCTGGAAATAAGCTTCATACGCTGATTCAAAATATCTAATTGGTTTTTCTGTAAATGTCATACTATATATATATATATATATATATATATATATATATATATATATATATATATATATATATATATATATATATATATATATATATATTAGTAACGGTTCCGTTACATGCTAATTTTACTATATTTTATAAACTTCTGAGGATGATGAAGCAGTGGTGGAGAGGCAGGCTTGCATTTCGGTTCCCTGAGTCGTTCACATTGTCTGTCGGATCCAGAGTCGGAGCAGGAGCAGGCGCTGAGGATGAGCCGGAGTCGGAGATGCATGCTGAAACCAAAGTTGGAGCGGTGCGGAAACCTGAATGAAGCGGGGCAGAGAGGGATCCGTGCAGTGCAGTGCAAAACCAAATCCGTGCAGTGCATTGCAAAACCAAAGTCAGAGTAGGAAACATTGAAGGAAACGCTGAAGGGGGAAGGATGGTACTGAAGGAAGGCATATTAGATGCAGGAACCGTAGAAGGAGACGCAGAAGGGTTTAAAAAACCAATCAGAAGCTACCCCTTCGGGTGAGTAATAATAATAATAATAATAATAATAATAATAATAATAATAATAATAATAATAATAATAATAATAAATAATACAGACTGACACAGACAATCGTCTGTGTTCTGAACAGACCGAATTCAGTCTGTCATGTCAGATCCTTCGGGATCACTTCTTCGAGTAATAATAATAATAATAATAATAATAATAATAATAATAATAATAATAATAATAATAATAATAATAATAAGGTAATTGTTACCCAGAGGGTTGTCACCCCCGATTTTTATGAAAATCGCAGGATATACTCAAAAAAAATAATAATGAAGAATAGTGAAAACAAAAATTGTCACTCTCTTTAGGAAAAAAAGTTACAGCCTCTCAAAGTTGTTAAAAATCCCATAGACTTTATAATATTGATCGATCCAGGTTAGGTTTCATTTCAGACCCTCTAAGTCAGGTTATGATAAGTTTTGTTAGGTATACACAGAGAAAATCTATGTAGAATTAACAATTCTTATCATAACCTGAACTAGGATGGCCCTAAAATGAGCACGAGGCCCACTAATTTTTATTATAAGAAAGTCTATGGGAAAATTTTTTAACTTTCAGAGGCTGTAACTTTTTTTCCTAAAGAGACTACCAATTTTCGTTTTCACTATTCTTCATTATTATTTTTTTAGAGTATATCCTGTGATTTTCAAAAAAAAATTTTTGTTTTTTTTTTTAATAACAAATCCTATGGGTTTTTTTACAACTTTGAGAGGCTGTAACTTTTTTTCCTAAGGAGAGCGACGATTTTCGTTTTCACTATTCTTTATTATTATTTTTTTAGAGTATGTCCTGTGATTTTCATAAAAATCGTGAGTGACAACCCTCTGGGTAACAATTAATAATAATAATAATAATAATAATAATAATAATAATAATAATAATAATAATAATAATAATAATAATAATAATAATAATAATAATAATAATAATAAATAATACAGACAGACAGACAGACGTTCGGTCTGTCTGTCCTTCAGGTGGTTGATCTTACCCTAGGCTGTTGGTGCTCTTATAGTCGCTTCATTTTCTCGTGTTCTGCTGTGGAATCTGGACATACAGGTTGGCTTGAGTTCGGCTTGAGCGTTGTCTCTTGCTCGTTGGGGGAGGTATCCCCTATATACTATACATCCTAGAGACGAAAATTCTGCGCTTTCTAGGTCAACCATTTCACAATGTGCGAAAAAAATGGCAGCCTATTGTAAGAAAATGCTATGAGTTTTAAGAGAGCGACAATAAAGAAAACCTAGCCAATCTCACAAAATAATAAAATGTTGCAAGAAATATGTTAGCACTTGCTAACAAAAATGTGTTAACACACAATTTTACAAAATTTAAATTATCTTACACAGTAATGCACCAACATCTAAAACAAAACTAACAAACCGAATGCCGAGTGTAGACTGAATAATAGGCCCCATAGGGATGCCGCAAGAGGACTGATATATATCGATATTGATATAATTTTTCGATAGTAACGAAAAAATATCAATGATATTTTTTCAGACGATATATTGATATATATCGATATTTTATCTTCAGTATGGAATCAACAATATTTTTTTTTTTACTTCTAGAAATTTTGAGCTGTTTCTTTTTTCATTAAATAACATTTAAGCACAATGTGTGTATTTTTCAGGCGCGTTTGGATGATGGGTACATTTTATCTGATTCAGGAGTAATAGGTAACTAGGTCAGATAATTATACAAGAGAAGAAGTTGAGGCTTATAGGGGAAGAACAATTTTCATGAAATATACTTATTGCGTATTTTACTTTTCAAATTAGATATTTATAAAAAGTAATGAAAGTATCTTATATAATACAGGACAATACTAGTTTTGATATTAAGGTTAAATCTTTAATTAAATTTTAATTTAATCTGAAATTAGAAATGTTTAATTTAAATATGAAGATTTTTCACTTTACTCGAATCTTTATTCCCTATGTAAAATCTCCTCCACTGCTAATTATAATTCAGGGCCATGATTAGTGTTTTCTTTAAAAAGGTTATATATATATATATATATATATATATATATATATTAATATAATATATATATATATATATATATATATATATATATATATATATATATATATATATATAT
>JABUQX010046894.1:130000-140000 GCA_015478945.1 Trachelipus rathkii
GGTGGGTGGTGTTGGGAGCTGGGGGGTTGTGGGTGGTATGTTTGTGGTTGGGGTTTTGGGGTTGGGCTGTGGGTGGGGGTGGCCTGTTGTGGGTGGTGTGGGGTGTTGTGGGTTTAGGAGGGTTGGTGTGTGGGGGGCTTGGGGGGTTGGTGGTGTGGTGGGTTTGGGGGTGGTTGGTGGTGTCGGGTGGGGTGGTTGTGTGTTGTGGTTTTGTGTGTGTTTGTTGTTGTTGTGTTTGTTGGGGGTGGGGTGGTTCGGTGTGGGGGTGTGGGGTGTGGTGGTTGTTGGTCGTGTGTCGTGTTGGTGGTTTGGGTTGTGTGTTTTTTGGGTTCGTTGGTTTGGGGGTGGGTTGGGGGTGGGTGGGGCGGGGGTGGGTGTGGGGTCGGGGTTGGGGGGTGGGTTGGGTGGTGTGGGTGGGGGGTGTGGGGGGTGGGGGGGGTGGGGTTGTGGGGGGGGGTTGGTTGGTGTGTTGGGGTGGGGGGTGGGGTGGGGTGGTGGGTGTGGTGGTTTGTGTTGGTTTGGTGGTGGGCTGGGGTGTTTTGGTGTGGTGGATCGTTTGTTGTGTAGTATATAATGGGGGTGGGGTTATTTGTTTTTTTTTTTTGTTTTTTTTTTTTTTTGTTTTGTGTTGTTTGTGTTTGTTGTGTTGTTTACTTTGCGAGTAGTCACTGAAATTGTTAGCCAGCATGTGCAGCAATGTTTCCGTTTTTAAGACTGTGTGAGCGATTAATGTAGTGTGTGTTTTAAGTGTGTAGCATATGACGTACAAATGTGTAAAGTGTCTGCACGCGAAGTATATTATTATTCGACTATTTGGTTAGTGTTATATGTGTGTAGGCTATGTGAGTTGTTATATATTATAGTTATATATATATATATGTATTAGTGTTAGTTATGTATTATAGTTAGTATAGTCTATTCGTTATTGTGTTATGAGTATATAGTTTAGTTATAGTGTATTGATTAAGTGTGGTTATTTTATATATATATATATATATATATATATATTATTATAGTGTCCAGCATCCCGCAGAGTTCAGTCTGGATGAATACTTTTAGAAAAGTTATAGTATGATTCTACGAGAAAATAAATAACATTTTTGATTCAGGAAGTTGATTTCATCGAGGAAACTTAAAAAAAAAAAATTATTTTATTCTAATATTTATTAATAACTTCTTAAAATTTAGTAATATCTTAGAGACCTGAAATAGTGCAAGCTCTGATTGACCTTGAAAATGCAGTAGTCTCGAGAGTAAAAGTTGCCAAATGCTGTTTTTGAGAAAATTTATATTTTTCTTTTTATATCCTTTTAGGGGTTCGGAGGTTACCGCAGCTGGGGGATCGTCCCCGGGTAGCGCAATGACAACCCGGATCTCTCTATTATTTCGTTCTTTCGTTACCCGTGGGTATTTTGTCGTCTGTTTAAAAATGAAAAAATGTGGTGCACATTTTGGAGCAGTCTTCTGCGCTGTGTGATGACTCGGGGATGATGTCGCGAGTCTTTGAGTTGTATTCAAGAAAATCTTGTAAATTGTTGTTTCGAGAGCAATTTTATTTGTTTAAAAAGTCGTTATTGTTTTTTTTTATTTGGTTTTAATGTTGTCCGGGTAGAAAACTTGTTCTCCTTGTATTAATGAGAAATGGATTATTTTATTTGTCGTGTACCTGTTATAGTTTTTTTGTGTACATGCTGGCTTTTCGGGAATGCTTGCCCATATATATATAGTATTAGGTGTATAGTTGTACTATATTTTTTTTGGGTATTATAGTGAATTGTCGGTTAGCTAGGGTATATTTGTTTTATTTTATGGTGTAGTTTATTTATATAGTTATATTTTGTTATTTTTTAGTCTGAGTATATTGGTAGTGTGTTGTTGTTTGACTATTTTGTTTTTTGTTATGTAGTATTGATATATTATATTTATATTATGATATATATTATTATTGATATTTTATGGTATGTATATTATATTGGTAGTATGTTATATATATATTGTTGCTAGTTATATTTATTATATATTTAGTTAGTTATATATTATTATATATATAGGCAGATGTTCTTAGAATAAGCAGGTCAATAAAAGAGTACTTGAACGAAAACGTACTTATAATGTGCTAGGTGATGTATAAATTTTTCATAAAATATTTTATTAATAAAAATATATGTGGTAAGGTCAAGTA
This sequence comes from Trachelipus rathkii, assembly GCA_015478945.1. Lineage (NCBI taxonomy): Eukaryota > Metazoa > Arthropoda > Malacostraca > Isopoda > Trachelipodidae > Trachelipus > Trachelipus rathkii. The sequence goes on from JABUQX010046894.1 coordinate 132,183, forward strand.
GATTATTGTGTAAAAATAATGTTTCCCTTTTGGATAAAATAGATTATAAATAGTTTGTTGTTTTTTTTTGTTTTTTGTAGGAGAAATGTCGTTTCACTCTTATACATTAATGGCTTATCAGTTTCAAGTATTGTTTATGAAAGGTATCGCTGTAACTTGGTGTATTTAATGTTTATATTTGTCTAGTGTTGACGGTTTGTAGGTTGAGTGTTGCTGCTTGTTAAACTGTTTTCAATAACTTAACTTTTTATTGTATAGTTAATAGTTCTTCTCATTATGTATTTAGCATTATTCTTTTTATTAATATGTGATGTATTAGTTTGTTTGTATATTTTTCTTATATATATATTATATATCTGTATTGAGTATGTTGTGGAAGATGCTGCAGAAGAAGGTTGAGTGCGGTCTATCTGATGTTTGGTTTTATGCGTCAAAGTTAAATAAGATAGATACAAGAAAAGCTGATTACACATTTAGTATGGAAATCAGGGTCGTATGATGCAGGAGTTTGGGTTATGGGAAATGTGTGTAAATAAAAATAATGTTTAGCGTTTTTGTTTTTATTTGTTGTTTTATTTTTTAGATTCCGCATTTGAGATTTGGAGGCGACATCTTATATCTGTGAATATACATATTTATGAATCAGCGGCAATGAAATTGTTTGAAAAAGATTTTATTTTTTTTTAACTAAGCGAATTAGGTCCCCATGGTTAAAAGCTCGCAAGGAGATGCATAAGAGTCGGGGTCTTCTCGGCCTCTTCGTGGGGGAACGACGGGGTTGGACTATTTCCTCCCCCTCCGGGGAGGGTCTCCGGAACCCTCGCGTCTTGTGGTAGTATGGGTGTCGCGGGTTCTTCCGCCCTCTGTTTGTGGTTTTTTGTTGGTTTTTGTTCTGGCCCTGCGGGGGGGTATTGGAAACGTCCCCCCATCGTTGTCCCAGTTGGTGCTTGGTCGGTGCTTCGAGCCCTCTGGAAGAACCTTGACCAGCCGCCGAAACAGGCCAAATATGTTTTTATTTAGTTTTTCTTCTACCGGTATCGGTAGCTGTTTTTTGGGAGAGTATATATTTTTTTTATTTCCATTCCTATATCACGTGTTCATAAACTGATTCCGATATATGATGATCGAGTTTTTTGTACCTTATCTTGTAGTTCGAGATATCATGCGGGTAACTTCTTTAGTTTGGCCATTAATGATTATTATTAATTATTATTTATTGGATTATTATTATTATTGTATTTTATTATTATTAAGTTTATTATGATTATTATTAATTAATTTGTATATTATTATTACATTATCGTACTAAATATTATGTAATAAATTCATATGGGATTATGGAATAAGATTTTCTTTTCTCTTTATATATATGAAGGCGATAGATCAGTAAGATTGTATAAATCAAATTAGAATGCAAAAGCAATAATAGCCTCAACTATCATTGAGCTTAACTGCAACAAATTGTGTTAGGCCTGCGGATAAGGTTCAGAAATTCCTAAAAAAGAACCCTAAATTTATCATTTGCGCTGGCTTTATGATGCTTTGTTGTGGATATTTTTTGGCCATATTTTGGGGGTGCATTATGATTATGAGGTATTATATGAATATAGTATATATATATATATGATAGTATAATATATTACTATATATATATATATATTTGATAGGGTATTTTGTAGTATATATGTGAGGTGTAGTATATAGGTATATAATATATAACGGTTTAGTGGGTTATGGGCTATTTGGCTTAGTGTATTATTTATTTAGTGTTAGTTGTATTTTTATGATATGTATATGATATATATATTGTTGTTGTTAGGGTGGTTAGTGTAATTATTATATAGGTGATTTTAGTATTATTGATATTGATTAGTGTATTATATATATATATATATATTATGAGTGGTCAGCTATCCCGAAAAGGCCAGGAATGTAACTAAAAAACTATAAAAGTACACGAAAAAACGTATCAATTTATTAATTGCAGGAGACATTTTTCGCAGAATTAAAAAGAAATGTAAAAAAAGTAACTGCTTTTTTAAAGAATTAAAATTGTTAAATTAATCTGATGAATATTTCAACACTTTTTAACGTGTATGAATTATGCGGCCCTTACTCCCGTAAAGAGGAAATAGTTGTCTGTAAGGAATAACACAGCGTTGATTCTTTTTTTTCTTTTCACCATAAGACGTTCCTAGAGTAAAGTATAACGATAAGAGAGAAGTCGGGGTTTCCTCGGCCTACGCGGGAGACGAATTCGGGGGGTGACTTCTGTCCCGCTCCTCTTGTCCTTTCCCGGTCGGCTCGAACCTCCTGTAAAGGGGATATTAAATTGTTAAGGAAAAAGATAAATAAGTTTTCTTCCAATTGGTATATTATTGAGTTTAAGCGGGACTTTTTGGCAGACTTTTTCTTCCCGAGACTCGAACGTGCAGCTTTTCTAAGTCTCTTTCAAGTTAATGTCATATGCTTGCATCTTCTTTGTTAACTAATTATTTAATGATGTGAGTTATTAATATGTAATATTAAGATATTAATTTGTGTATTTTTTTGTTTTAATTTCTGCGGTAAAAATGTTCTTCTGATGTAATAAGAATGGATATTTTTTCCGTGTTTATATGTTATAGTTTTTCTAGTTATTCATCCCTGGCCTTTTCGGGATGCCTGTGGCCAGTATTAGTTATTTTCTATATGTATTTGTTTATGAGAGTTTATATGTATATATTGTGTAAATTATATATATATAGTATTTATATATTTTTATATTGGTATATATTTATTTATATTATATGATATATATTATTATTTAGTGTAGTAAGGTTCTTTTTTTGCTGAATTTTTCTTGTATACTTGTTGTTACCTATCGAGTGTAAGTTTCGCGGAGTGTACGATGGTGGAGACTTGAATGACCTGTTAGTGTTGTGGTAAGATAGTCACTTTTGCCCCCATTTCTATTGGCAGGATACCGAGGGATCTACGAGCTGGCTTCGTGGCAAATCCGGTGCCGTATGAAATAAAATAATTCTTTTTTTGCGTATAATCAATGAAAGAGGCAATCGTGTGTCGTAGGTAAAGGTTAGATTTCGTGGAAATTTGCCAGCCATTTCTGATTACCTTGATTTTATTTTTCCCCTGGTCTTAATAAAGGACCTATATAATATTTATGTGGTATATATTATTTATTATATTAGTATATTTTATATTATAGGTAGGATATATATATAGTATATATATATATATATATATTATATTATTATATATAATTATATATATATATATATATATATATGATTCGACTGTCATCGAGTGTGGAAGCGGTGGAAACCAGAAGGGAGACAAGAAAGAGGAACAGCAGCAGGAAGGCTGCAGTAGAATGTTGAAGGCCTGAAAGGATTACATATTGCAGAGAAGATTGTAAATCAGAGAAGTAAATTACTAAATGAGTACTTTGTGGATTGCACTTTGCAAAGAGAGTACTTTAGAGTTTGAAGCTTCATATCTAGTAAAGGAAACTTTATACAACGATTCAGAATTTTAAAATTTTAAGTATTTATTTCAAAATTGTTTTTATATAAAATCCGAGATGGAGGAGCTACATTTATTTCGATAACATTTCTTTTAATTAATTATTTTGAATGAAATGAAAAATTAAAAAAGAAAAAAGAAATTTGAAGCTTTAAATATTAGGAAAAGTTAAGCTGCGTTTAGCGAAGTCGTTGGGTCATAAGAAGAAAATTCACAATTCTCTTCGTCTTTTAGCAAGGGGCTGAAAACCCTCTTCTATCATTTGTTTCTTTTCGTGAATGGTGGTGGTAAGTTTAAAAATTCATCAGTCACCAACACCACTCTGCAGCTGTGCGGGATATGGTGTTTTGTGTAAATAAATAAATAAATATATATATATATATATATATATATATATATATATATATATATATATATATCTATATATATATGTATAATATATACATATATATAATATATATATATATATATATATATATATATATATATATATATATATATAATATATATATATATATATATATATATATATATATATATATTAGTGATGGACCGGATGTCAAAATTTGACTGTTTGCGGATGCGGATGCGGATGCGGATCTTAAAGAGGATGAGGATGCGGATGCGGATACGGATCTTAAAGTAGATGAGGGTGCGGATGCGAATGCGGATGCGGATGCGGATGCGGATGTTTACTCTTTGAAGTTTGAATTAAAAATTATATATATATATATATATATATATATATATATATATATATATATATATATATATATATTTACAGTTTATATATATATATTATTATATATATATATATATATACATATATATATATATATACTAATATATATATATTATATAGATATATATATTAAAATAATAATATATATAATATATAATATATTATTATATATATATATAATATATATATATATATTATATAATATATTTTACAGTTGTCACCACCACTCCACGGGCAGAGCCCTATTCAAGGAGGGAGAGTAGCAATCTAAACATTCATCAACTAACGCAAACTACGCAGATGAGCATAGACGCAGGCTTTAAAGTGAGAGAGATTAAATTCAGCAGGAAACACAGAAGATGGAAGAGTATTCCTCAGAACAGAGGTGGCAGGAAAGAAGGAAGCACCGCAGCGAACAAGCCTGGAGTTACCAATATTAACACAAAACATGCGGCGACACAGCAAACCCCTTGTGCTACGAGGGCGTCGTAAAGGCGGTGGTACGCGAGTGATAAGTTCCTCGAGCACCTGCCGCTGCGGTACCTATAGAAAAGAGATAAAGCACCAAACATCGCGCCGTAAAATAGAGGGTCAAGTGACTGGCAAAGTGCAAGAAAACGTTTATTAAGCCTTTTGGGTTGCTCTCGACCCTATCCAAAAGCCGGGTGAAACCAGAGCCCCTTTATATGAGAGCAGTACTCCATTACAAGGCTGGATGAGACCCTTGCTATAGCTGGAGCAACTGAGAAGAGGAAAAAAGTCTCGCAGCCTAAACAGAACTCCAGTTTCTTTGAGGCCGCCTAGCAACCGTTGTGAGTGAGGTTTGCAAGACATTTTTTTGTTTATGTTTAAGGCCAAGGATGTTTATATTGTCAACAGGAGAGCGAGAGAACGTCGAAAGAGATAGGAAAGTCTAGAAGGTGTCTTAGAGAGGGAGATTTGTGAAGTTGGGTTTTTAAAGAATTGAATTTCACAAGTGAGACGACCCCCACCCGGAAAATATTCTATCCAGACAGCGAGAATAGAAGAAATCAAGGAACTTAAGACGAGAGGCAATTCTAGAAGTAAAAAGAGGAGGGATTGAAATGAGTTGAAGAATGAAGGGTCGAAGTCATCGGCATTACGAGTGGATAGAGTTTAGATGGCAGGTGAGATCATTAACTGAAAAGTAGGAATAAGTAGGAGATAAGACAGAACCCTGAGGAAAACCATTTTTGACAGAAAAAGAGAAGAAGTCGCCCCATCAACAACAGCCGATATGAGTTGATTTGAAAGAAAACTAGACATAAGTAAAGCAAATAGAAGGAGGAAAACCAAAGAGGGGAGCTTTGGGAGCAGTGACGGTGTCATACCCGCGTCAAATGCCTTGATATGTCGAAGCGCCACCACGCAGGTCTCTCCGTAGTTCCTGAGCGGAAAACCATTAAATCAGTTAGATAGAAAAGAATATCGCCAGTAGACCTCGAGCTCCGAAAAGCCGTACTGGCGATCGGAAAGAAGTTAATGAGACTCCAGATGATCTAAGAAATGAGAATTGAGAAGGGTTTCAAAGATCTTAGAAAGAATACAAGTGAGAGCTATACGGCGATATTTAGAAGGATCAGGAGCGGCTTCCGTTTTTTCGGAACAGGGTTGGACATGTGCGTGCTTCCAACACTGAGGGCGAAAGTATTAGCATTGAGACATAGAGAATATAGTTGAACGAGGGGCTGGGTCAGCACGAAAGCACACTCCTTCAAAACTCGGGGAGGAATGCCATCCGGGCAACCCGCCTCACTAACGTTCAAAGATTTCAGGAGCCCATGCACCCGATCAAATGTAATCGCAGGCAATGGCATAGGAAAATAGGAGGCCGAAGAGATTTTCTTTTTCAGTTGGAGAATTAGCAACAGAACCAACAGATCGAAAAAGAGGAGGAAAGACAGATTTACAGAAGTTGTTAGAGATGTTTTTGGCAAGAGGCCAGAAAGATTTATCAGTAGGAGAATAAAGGGAGTTTAGCGCACTTTCGTTTGATGAAAGCCCGCTTTGCTCGTCGAAGCAGTATCTCTGCAACGATTTCTAGTTCGAATGAAAATTAGCAAGAGTGATAAGAAGAACGATAATTTTTCCACCCCCGATACGCACTGTTCTCTAGCCTGAATGACCAGAGAGCAAGCACGGTCGAACCATGGATTATGAAGAGAGAAAGATTTAGTCGAGGAAGGGATGAACCTGCTCATACCATCAACGATTACAGCTTCACCTTAATCGGCAGAAGCCAAAAACGTCACAGAGTCAAAAGCGTCATCCAATTATAGTTAGGCGTAGAAGAAAAAACGCATTATATATATTAATATATATATATAATATATATATTCATATATATATATTATATATATATATATATATATATATATATATATATATATATATATATATATATATATATATATATAAAAATAAAAAATTCAAAATTAAATTTTATTCACATAAACTCCCATGATAAAGATAAAAAAAAAATATGTATTTTATATGCATTTAATCAAATGTAGAAAACATCCTCAACATATCCTCATATTTCAAAAGAGGATGCGGATGCGGATGTCAGTTGAGTGAGGATGCGGATGCGGATGCGGATGCGGATGTCAATTTAGGTGCGGATGTTCCGCAAATGCGGATGCGGATATCATGTCCATCACTAATATATATATATATATATATATATATATATATATATATATATATATATGTTCTATATATATATATATATCTTTATATATATTATATATAATATATATATAATATAACTATATATATATATATTATATATATATATATATATATATATATCAATATACTTATATATGATATACCTATATATTATTGGTCAGCTTCTGATTGTCGTCATATGTATCTTAAAACTATTAATGCTACGGTAAAAACGAATACATTTTTGGAATCAGCATAAAGAGTTAGTCCAGGTAACGCTTAAAAAAAATAAAAAAAAGCGATTCTAAAAAAAGTTAATAAAATGTAGAAGAGTAATTTTAAACTTATTTTAATTAACGTAACCTTACGTTGCCCTTTAAATAATGGGTGGTGTTTAAAACTAAACAATACCCAAGGGTATACCCCCCCGATGGCAGGAGTCGGGGTCTCTGGCCTTCCCGGGAACTACGGGGTAGACTATTTCCCTCCTCCGGGGAGGGTCTCCGGAACCCCCGCTCTTTGGTATTTGGGTGTCGCGGGGGTTCCTCCGCCCCTCCCCTACGGGGTATGGAAAACGTCCCCCCCTGTGTTCCCCGTCGGCTCGAGCCCCCTACATTGCCGTGTAATACCTTTACAATAATATATATATATATATTAGTCCCCTGCTCCTAAAAAAAATAGCACAATATTTATTTTATTTATTTATTTATTTATTTTTTTTTACATTTTCCTAACTAAAATTTTACAAGGATTCCAAAAATGTATTCCTTTTCGCTGTAGCTATTGTAGTTTTTGAGATATGATTTTTTTTCTTTTTTTTTTTACAGTTTCCGCAATAAAATTTTGCCAGGATTCCAACA
>JABUQX010046894.1:142500-147500 GCA_015478945.1 Trachelipus rathkii
ATTGAATTGACACGGACACTTTATCTAATAAAGAATGAAAAGATGTATAAATAAAATAAATTAAAAGCTATATATGAAAATAAACGACTTTGGTTGTCACTGTCTACGGAAATATTAAATATAATTCACTTTACATAATCTATTGCAATTCTTATATTGAGATCCTCAGTTTAATAATAGACAATGTTTTTTTAACTAAACACAAATATTGGAAATAACAAGTTTAAAATCGTTCAACTCTTGAGTTGCCATAGTGTTCTAAAACTTCAATATACGAACAGTTCTTATTAATAATTCGTCACCCATTAAAAGGGATAAAAAAACGAGATATCTAAACTCAAGAACCTAAACACCTTACTAGTAAAATATCCAATAACAGATTTATTATATACTGGTAGAGAATTTCTACAGTCCAGTAGTATTAAGTAGAAACACACGCATTAAGCAAAATAATGAGTATATGTGTTAGTGTCACAAAATATGCTCGTTGATACACTACATCACACCTAAAGAGAAAAAGAAAACGACGATCATAAGATACAAAATACATATATGACTTTTGCACTAGATCCTATCAAGTGACTCTTGTGAGATTAGAATGAAAGTTTCAGATTTAATGCAAACATGTTCTACCCACGCTTAAGTAAATTTGCAAGGAAATACTTGCCCGTCCCAACTAGTGCTTCCAAGTGAGAGAGTTTTTAGCGATGCTGCCCGTACTATTGTTTGTAATAGAGAGAAGAATCTCTCAAAAAACCAGATAACGAGGTCACCTGTAAAATTTTTCGAGTACTGGCAGCACACCCACCCTATACTGAGTGAGATATATTCCAATATACTATCGCAATACACAGATTTTATATGATAATCCCGATGAAGATGGTCTTTCATTAAGTCGTAGAACTATGTGACGAGAGAAGAGTCAGCGGGGGATTGTTTCCCCGTCGTCCCGACCGGTTATCCAGAAGAAAGGTACACCCTGGATGCTCGCTGGCTGCTCTTGACAGTAAATTATAAATATCCATCTACGTATCTCTCGATTGAATAATGAAAATATTCTTTTAATTAACTAATAAGGATAATAACTCATAGGGGTAAATCAGAAGATGGCCAGAAGAAGTCGGTGGTATTCTTACTCTTAGGCTCACCGGTGGACGACTGGATCATTATAACAGGGAAAAAGATATCCCACCCATTGATCCGTTAAACGGCTCGAGTAGCCTCCTAATTAATAGATAGAAATAAATATTATCGATGAATAAATGCGCATCCTTGCGATACTTAATCCTTGTGGGTATCATTTTCAAGCTATATACAACAATTCGAATCGAGAACAATCCGACATACGACCGATCCGTCGAGATGGTTAATCAGAACCATCAGCTACGTTGTAACTCGAACTCAAGAAAATTAATGATATCGAGCAACGATCACATTTTTTTCGTTTATTACAATTATTTCTATTCATTATCATTTTAAAATCATTTCAATAATTCATATATTTCTATTGAAAGCTTTCTCATCGATAAAATTGTGACGAAATAAATTTATCCTTAGATACACTTAAAATCATATTTAAAGATCCGAGATAGTAATTAAGAGGCATCTAATTTAGGCCTACTTACCTACTTAGCTTTTTCACATATTCCTGCCAAATTTCTTATGTTCTTTACCAACAAGTGGCTAATTTTTCATATGAATAGTTAATATAGTTTAGGACATCATTAAAGTTGGTGGAGTTCTATCATTAATAGATTTTGGAGAGAAATAAATAATAATAATAATAATAATAATAAATATAATAATTTAATTAATAATTAATAAATCCACACTAATTAATATAATAATAAAAGGCGCAAAGAATAAAATAAGTTAATAAAATAAGTAATAATTAGTATAGACAAGAAGAAGTAAAGAGAAAGGAAGAAGAAGAAGAAGAAGAAGAAGAAGAAGAAGAAGAAGAAGGAATGTTTTGATATCTGATGAATTAAAGAAATATAATAACTCAATAATATATAATAAATATATATGAATAATAATAATAATAATTAATAAATATAATTATAAATTAATATAATTAAATAAATAATTAATTAAAAAATTAATATATAATAATATAATAAATAATAAATTTAAATAATAATAAATTATATAATAATATAATAATCTATAATAATAATTAATAATAATAATGAAATAATATAATAAGTAAATATTATATATTAAATAATACAATAATAATAGATAATAATTAGATTAATATTATGTAATTATAAGTATGACTATGTATTCTATCTTATGTATGTATTTTCCATTGGAATATTATGCTGTATAGATTATTATTTCAAATGTATAATTTATATTATATCCTCACTTAATTATTAATATCACTCCACTTATGAATTAAATATAGATTTCAAATTAATAGTGTAATGTCATTTATTAATTTAGTGTAATTTTAAAATAAGAATGTAAGAATAAACAATCCCAAGAATAGTAATCCACTGTAGTCCCAGTAAAGATTATGGAGAATTTACCATAGTAAGAGGACGAGATGCGGATGACAAGTATGCTAGTAAGTATGTCAGTGAGTAGTGAGTAAATTGCGAGTGTAGTATGTTTTTATCTCGATGTAGTGTGCGGCTGTAATATCGAGGCCAAAATGGACGAGATGGAAATGTGTGATATGCAGGGTTTATACGACGGCTGCTGGTCCAAAACTAAAAAATGTAAATGAGATAATAGTATATTATTGATATGCTAGTGACAGATATTTGCAATTTTGGATGCAATTTATATGACTAATAAAATCTTAAGTAAGTATATATAATTCTTTAACTAATTTTAAGTGCTCAAATAAATATTTAAACTATAAATACGCGGTAGATTTAATATTTTTTATATATCCTCGATTATTTATTTCAGCGATATAGCGTGATTATGCTTTTTTTCTAATTCTAATTATAATTATTTGATAAGCTATTTCGACATCTTATTTTTTATAATATTAAATAACGTGCCTTTCTAATATATATTAAATATTTTAGATTATTATATATATATGATAGTGATTATTTGGGCTTTATAAAAGCCACACATGTATTCTCCGATCCAATTATCTCACGAGGAAACGTTGACGCGAACTAGCTATAGTCAGCGCGTGTGTAAGCAAAGTTATTACACAATTGTTCGATTACATCTGCGGACCACAGAACTATCTACATATTCGCGTGACACACACACGGGAAGAACACTGCACTACATAGAATTGAAGTGGTAGAGTTATAAAATTACAATAAAATATGAAATCTTAATAGAGATAGCTCTGTCATAAATGTACGAAGCGTATAAGTTATAGAATCCTTTTATTAATTATAACATACTATGAAAGAAATATCCGCCCTAATATATTTTGTTAGATAATTAACTCGAAGTATCTTGATAGATTGAATATGAAAAGACGTTTTTTACCAAATGTTATTAAAAATAATAAATAATAATATATTAATATATTAATATTACAAGAATTCATAATAATAATAAATATAATTATATATAAATTAATTATTATATAATATTATATTTGTGGATATATGTGAGATATATAAGTTCATTAATTATTATTATTTATTAGGATATAGTCTCAGATGGATGTAATAGATGAGTAGTAGTAGTAGTTAGTATTAGTAGTTATAGTAAGTAGATTAGATATAGTAGTACTCTCAAGAAGTAAGCTTTTTAAGAAATTCAAGTTTTGCGATAGGGCGTTCTCGTAGGATTTTAATGACTAAATAATTTTTGTCTCATGTCAGAATATAGTTTCTATATAAATATATATTAAATTTCAATTTAGAACCTATGTTATTCTTTATAAATTATATATTTTAATATATATTAATATAATAATTTTCTATATATATTATTATATATATATATATATATATTATATTAATATTAATAAGATATAATAAGAATTTAGGAATTAGTTACCATAATATAAGGAAGGTAAAAACTTAATAAACTCATTAGAGAAAATTTTATATTATGAAGTAAATAGTTTAAATATATTTATATTGTAAGAAAATATGTATAAAAGCATATTTGATATTTTCATTACTTACAGATTTTTATAATAATTATATACTCATTAACCAATGATATACTCGATATGAACTTTGCTCGTTGGATTATATTTTAGATATCGTGTGCAACATGTTTTAATGGTTTTGCTCAAGTGATTTAATTAATTTATTTATTGTATTTTTTTTTAAAACTAATATTGGCAAACCCTCAAGGGTATATACCGCACTAAAATAAGTCACAGGTATAGTCAGGGTATGATTATCTCTCGGTGAGCCTTTACGTGAGAACTGATCAAGGTATATATGAGTAATATATTTACTCACCTACCTCTTCCGGATGGAGATCCGGAAACACCCTCGCTTCTATATTAGTATTATTATGTGGAGTCGGCTGGGAGTAGTGTTCGTTCTCTCATATAACACTACTACAGGAACTCATTATCACTCAAAGATAACTGAGCGAGATAGCATACACAGGTGGACACACGCGCATCACTCCTGTGATTGATTCCCGTCATTGTGATTCAGAGAACTGTACCACCACACACACACAACCACAAACAACAAAGATAAAAGAGTATAATATATACAACAAAAAACTACAAATACACGTGTTTTTATACAGGTGCTGAAAAGAAATACATTGAATCTTGAATAAAATTTAGTATCAAATAGGAAAGATGTTATACACACAAAAGAGAAAAACCTAAGAACTAGGAAGTATTGGCTATGTGGTGTGTTTAGGACAGGTGATCATCGCTAATACTACGTATAGGGGTGATATATTATTGAAAGTATTACACGGCAAGGTGCTGAGAGGGAGGCTCGAGCCGACGGGGAACACACTGCTGTTTTTTTTTTTATACCACCGGGGCAGTTCGGTCTGCGACGTGGTTTGCGGCCCGTCGCCGGACCGTC
>JABUQX010046894.1:152500-155000 GCA_015478945.1 Trachelipus rathkii
ATTATAAAAACTGTACACACGTCTGGAATATTACAAGACAACATATTATTTTCAATCAAAAAATATTACTGCCCAACTTGGTATATATTTTTAGTTATCTTTTCTTCTTCTTTATTTTCACATTCTTGCCACAACATTCCTGAGCAGGACAATTTCCGTAACTAAAGAACGTGTCACGTGTTAAGGTAAATATTTTTTGTTTAAAAACTTGTTCAGCAGACCTCCATGAGCTCTCTTTATTGTGTTCTTCTTGTAAGTGGCTGAAAGGGGCTCAACAAAGCACAAACATGTTTCACCTGGTGCGGTACATAATCTGGAAAACCTCGCGATTCACTTTGCCAACTCCTAGTATATCAAGGCTCTGTAAAAGAACCCCAACCCTTGAAAATTGTGTAAAGCGATCAATGAAGATCAAACATCTTTAGAAAGCTCATCAAAGAAGCTTGTCACTTATATTTTGAGCGTTTAAGTAGGCAATGGATATGTCTTTGTTGCAGCTCTTCTTTGCAATTTCACTGGGCCTCTTCCACTAGCTTGAAAAACTCTCCCACAACTGGTTTAGTTTGGTGACACACCTGTCTAAAAGAGTGGAAGCTTCAACCAGGGATATGTCTGATTTTTTGGAGTGTTTTAGAATTGATGTTAATACTTTCCAAAATTTTGCTTTGAAACACAAGCGTTAAAATGAAGTGTTAAAAGTAGACATTGTCTTCTTAATGCTGTCGTCTCTCACAACTTACTTCAGAGCTCTTTGTTGAAGTTAGGATGATTTTTTGATAAAACGTTCAAAATATAAAGAAATTAACTGACTACCAAACAAGCAATCAAACTTCGAAGACCATCTAGTTGGGCACAGCCTTTTAATTGTTTTGGTTGACCAATGCAGGGTATTTCTTGAAGAAATTTCTTTTCAGTGATTGCATCTGGATAAAGACTGGACTGAAATACCACTATTATATTACATCTCAATGCCATCATAAAAAAACAAATCGATCTGAGATACTTTTACTTAGAATCATTCCAAGACTAAGTTTAGGCATAGCTGATGTGTGCACAATGCAACATACTCTGCATTAGGCGACTTTCGCTTGATTTTGGTCTGCACTCTGCAGTCCAATGTACTTCCAACTCATAACAGTAATAATACGATTATATACGATATATGGATATTTAAAAAAAAATACAATAATATATCGGTCCTTAAAAAATATAACGTGTATTATATTGAACTCATATAACGTATATATACACAGGATAATACTATATAATCACTAAATAATATATATAGTATATATATATAATAGTAAATTTTAAATATATAGTATATAAAATCTATAGAGCACTATGCTTCATATATATATATATATAATAAGTGATATACTATATTCTATATATATAAATATAATATATATATCAGAAGAGAGAGAGAGACGAGAGATGGAGAGAAGAGAGAGAGACGAGAGAGACAGGTAGAGAGAGAGATGAGAGAAGAGAGAGAGAAGAGAGATGATTGCGAGAGCAGCAGAGAGAGAGAGGAAGAGCTTTAATTATGGAGCTTATTCATTCGAAAATGTGCTCTTATCTCCTCTTTGCCCGCACGTGCGACCACTCTACGGGCGCCTTGCGCCCCCCGCGCACCGCGGGGCTCGGGGTCGTATTACGCCACTTGCACTGTCTACTCATTTAACAGTTTGACCTTCAGATTTTATTATAAAATTTCTTTATCAAATCTCGACATATATATCCGCGCAAGGCATCCACAGGGTGCAAAGTGCGGTATTCTCGGATTCTCTCACATAATGTGCGGATTGCGGATGCGGATGTTACCTGCATCACTAATATATATATATATATATATATATATATATAATATATATATATATATATATTATATAATAAGTATACATACTATATTATATATATTATATATATTATTCTATGATATATATAATTAACATTTATTATACTAATTTGTGATATATATGTCATAAATATATATAAATTCAATGTCTTAGGTAGAAGTACCTTCAATGAGCACAAGAGCGGGTCTTTTCATTCAAATCGACCAAGTGGTCTGCGCTAAAGCCTTCTTTTCTACCTAGGAGCTTGACAAATTCTACACACATCATGGCCTCTTGTACTTAAAACATGCGTCTAACAACTTTCTGTAAAATCATCCCTTTCCTCTATCTGTGATATCTCGATCTAGAAATGAGCTCATGAATAATAAGACATACATCTCCAACTGAAAAGGCCAATCTCTTCGGCTCCCTATTTTCCTCTAACTCAAACCCTGGGACGATACTTGCTTCTTTCCTCTTTTCCTCCTTCTCCTTACATATCTCAGGTAGTTTATGTTCTTTGCCATGAGCGATTACATTTAGAATCGCTGGACAGGTTGCTTATGGGCTCCTGAGATCTATTGAACGTTAGGAAGGCGAGGCAGTGGCCAAGATGTCATTTACACTCCCCGAGTTTGAGGGGAATGTGCTACCGTGCC
>JABUQX010046895.1:0-17500 GCA_015478945.1 Trachelipus rathkii
ATTAAAACAAGTTTTTATCACTAAGATGCACGAATATACGCTAAACGTAATACAAGTTTTCACATTATTTAAAACTCACATATGCTATCCATCCGGTCTAAGAACAAATGTACAAACACAAACTAACATCACTTCAAAACTTTTCAAAGTAAATGCGAATGTAAAAATTAACAAAAGTCCACCACTTAACAACAGTAAAAGCATATAACATAGTCAGACACACAAAAACTAAACCTATTCAACGAACTTATTTGTCAACATATCTTACATTCAGTGTTAATTTTAGATTAACATGGGAATATTAAACAAACAATTTATCATAAACCTTGTCTAATTATCATACCGATCAACGAATATACGCTATCGTAAATTTAATGTTTTTAAATTAATAAAGCTACCATATGAATCAAAACTGGCATACCTTACCCAGCATAATAATCTCTCAGTAACGACAACCTTTATCAATTAGTACTCCTTCTAATACATATAATGAGGACTACAGAAGTTACGCGATCGTAATATAAATGATTATAATAATGAATAAGATACCATTTCAACGTCTATAACAATAAATTATAACAACTTATCTTAAATGAATGTATAAGTGTTGTGAAAACACAATACAAAGACACTAGAATTTGTTCAATATAATATGGATGAATAATATATATTTAAGATAAATGCTGTTATATCATAATATAGATTATATATATACATAGATAACAATATGAAATATTCTATATCGCTATAAATAAAAGTAAATAACTATAACGTTTTCACATCAATTAAAGCTAACATAGCATAATCCCGAACTAAGAAAATAATTACAACGGCAAACTTAACACAATTTAACTCCCTAAATAAACTGTCAACATTAAGAAAGTTCCATACTTAACACAGTAAAGTAACTAACATTGCATGCACACACATACACTACTCACTAAATTTTTCACGAGATATCTCTCAGCATATTAATCTTGAAGGTTATTTTACATTGTAACAAGAAAATTTTAACAAAATATTTATACATCTGGACTGCAATATTATGAATAAATATGTGATTTTCTCTGAATATAAGCTAACGTTAAAAAAGTTTTTTACATTAGCATAGTAATTTTTAACCAACAATTTTAATCATATTACCTTACTAATATCTAACTCCCACAAATAGATTGCACACACATAGACAAAGTTTTATCGCCGACAAAACATAATAAATAAGTTCTTTGAATAAAATATCGTAGTAAAAGTGTAATAGTTTACTGATCTTACGTTTTTACATACCCTAATTCATTAAATCAGTAAATCAAATACACACTTCCCTCCCTTCCCTCCTACCCAATTCCTCTCATGATCTGTTGATCTAATTGATTCGAGGTCATCATTTTTAGAGTATCAATCTATGATAAACATAATACAAAAATTAAAGTTTCTTTATATTCTAAAAACGATTATGCTACGTAACATTATTTTTCATATTAATAAAGCTAACATAGCATCACTGGAACTAAGAATATAATGTCCAACGGCAAAACCTAACACACCTTTCGAGCGAATAAACTACTAGCATTAAAACAGCTCCATACTTAATCAGCAGTAACGTACTAATATTCGGCATACAGAAGTAAACTGTTCACGGCTTTTCAAACGTATCTGCAACATATCATTGGTATTTTTAACTTAACATCGTAATATTTAAAAACATTTTATCATAAACTCTTACCTATTTCTCATCATATACGAATAATATCGTTCAACGTAACAAAGTTTTAAACATCAAAAAGCTAACCATATCAATTAACCTCAACTAATGGAATATAACGTACAGCGAAGAACCCTACATAACCTTAATAACGAATAACACATTTCACATTAACAAAAGTTCCCGTACTTACAGAGTAAAGTAAACTCCATGCATATAGAAAGTAACCTGGTTTCACGAGGTCTCCCATCGCTTTTTCAAACGTATCTGTAAAATATCATTGGTAATTTTTACCTTCACATAGTAATATTTAACAAACATTTAATCAATGCTTCACTTTTTATCATACACACCTACGAATATATGTTAAGGTAATCAAAGTTTTCACATTAATAAAGCTAACATATCATAACTGAACTAAGGAATATAAGTACACACGACAAACCTATACATACTTTCGATTCGGAATAACATTCACATTAACCAAGTTCGTACTTAACAGCAGTAATAGTAAAAACATCATACAGAAAGTAAACATGTTCACCGCTTTTTCAAACGTATCTGCAACATATCATTGGTATTTTACCTTAACATAGTACTACTTTAACAAACGTTTACATAACCCTTTACCTATTTATATACATACCTACGGAATATATGTTAAGGTAACAAAGTTTCTCACATCAATAAAGCTAACATATCAAATTCTGAACTAAGAATATAATGTACAACGCAAAAATTTACAGTACCTCCCGATAATGCATAATCGTGCTAACATTCACTAAAATCCCCACTATCAAACGCAATGTAATCCCGCCTTTTCCAAACATATCAGAACAGCTAATGCAAGTATATCCCAACAAAAACCTTAACAAAGTGACAGTCTATCAATATAACAGATCATGAACTATGACTGAACACTACATTCATCAAAGTGTCACACATACCGATATAACATCAATTTTGAGCCATGAATCACGTAGTACATTAAGCAAAATTCTCTGAGCAAACTAACATTATTCAAGAAAAACTTAACCTTATGCTCAACGTTTCTAACACATCATAGCTAGCGGTTAACACAGTAATATCTTACGAAAACTTTATCTTTCTCTAACAAACGCAGTTTAATTTTCACATTGTGTAGTAATATTTTAACAAAAACGTAACGAAATTAACATATCCTAACAATTCTAACACTTACTAGGCGAAAAAATACAATAGATACTAACATCAGGAACTACGAATTAGACATTAACATTTGGACCTATGAATACTTCTCAACTTAGCCCTCATCATACAGCAAAACTCACCAACCTATAGGCTTTTTCAAGCATAAATCGTGGTAGAATAAAGAGGCATTAATTCTAACAAAATTCCTTAAAGTGTCCCCAAACTTCAAAGATAACCAGCATCTTGAAACTATGAACTTGATACTACATTCATTTAAAGTGTCATGCATTCAAAATCTAACATCATTTTGAACTATGAATAAACGTAGACATCAGCAAAATTCACTGCAAACATCATAAATAACTATCGATCATACATGATCAATCCGAATATGAGTCGCTTAACATATTAATTTTCTGAACTAAAAAGCATATAGTACATAGCATACAGGTATATCATTCAAGCGTAAGATAAACTGTATCGAACATTAACAAAGTTAAAACAATCCTCAGCTTTACTATTAAACAATCTGATAGGTTTTGCAAATCAGCGCATCATAGAGATGCGATTTGGCACACTGTAATGCACTATTACCTGGAGATCACGGTCAATGGGGATGCGTCCTTGAAGGGTGTGAATCCACAGACGACAGAAGGGGATCACTCGTAATGGGGTGTAAGCGGGCATTTATCCCAAGGTTGGGGTGTGTCCAACCCTTTCTGTCGGAATAATATATTATTTTTAAGGTAAAAATACCAATGATATGTTTACAGATCACGTTTGAAAGCGTGAACAGGTTACGCTTCTGTATCGCAATGTTAGTTACTTTATCTGCTGTTAAGTATGGAACTTTTTTAATGTTGAATGTTATTCGGACGTAAGTCATGTTAGGTTTGTCGTTGTACGATTATATTCTTAGTTCAAGTTTATGATATGTTAGCTTTGATTGTATGTTAATAGACTGTTGAGTTAGCGTAAAACATTATTCGTAGGTATAGTAATGTTAAATAGGTAAGGTGTTATGATTAAATGTTTGTTAAATTTATATATATTTAATGTAAATTAAATGATATGGCAGAACGTAGAAAATGCGTTTAAGAAGATTTAAGTACTGTTATACAATTTTAGTTATTTACACTTATGTTAAGGTAGGAAATTTTTATAAGCGTTTGAATGTTTTTTCCACGTTATCTTAAGTGCGATGATTAGGTTTGTATTTTTGTACGTTACATTCTTAGTTAGGTTATGATATTGTTAGCTTTATTGATATTAAAACTTTGTTACGTTAGCGTATATTCGATGGTCAGTGTATAAAGAACTTATTGTTTTATGTTATTGGTTTAACCAAAGTGATACTCGGAAATTATGTTATACATGAATTGAATAGATCAATAGATCATGGGAAGGTGTGAGGGTGGGAGAGGGGAGTAGAGGGACTGATGGTTTGATTTACAGGTATTTATTGATTTACTGGTTTAAAATCAGTAAACTATTACACTTTATTATGATATTTATTCAAAAGAACTTGTTTTATGTTTTGTATGGATAAAACTTTGTTATTTTTTATGTTGTTTGGATAAAACTTTGTTATGTTAGCAATAATTCTGTGATAGGTACTTTACTGCTGTTAAGTATGGACTTTGTTAATGTTAGTAGTCTTATTTGCTCGTAAGGTGTGTTAGGTTTGTCGTTGTACATTATATTCTTTCTTCTGAAAGTGTCTGGTGTTTAGCTTTATTAAATAATGAAAACATTGTTACGTTAGCATATATTCGTTGTTTATGAAATAACACTTATTTTGTATTATGTTTTATCCATAGATGAAAAAAATACTCAAAATTGTGACCTGAATCAATAGATAAATAGATCATGGAAGGGGGGGGGGGGGGGGGGGGGGAGGGGAGGGTGGTTTTGATTCACTGATTTATCTTGATTTTTTACTGTTTTGGATGGCTAAGATTATTAACCTTTACTAACGATTTTGTATAAAAAAGAACTAATATTTATGTTCTGTTTGGATAAAACTTTGTGGTTATGTTTTGCAATTTTTGTTGGGGTTTATGATAGTTAGGTAAGGATATGATAAATTTTGTTAAATATTACTATGTTGATGTAAAAAACTTTGTACGTTAGCATAAATTCCTTGGTCTGTATGATCATTAAACTATTATCATGAAAGATTTTTTGTTAAATTATTACTTCTGTGAAGATCTTCAAATTATTACTCCTTAAAGATATTGATATGATTTATTAATATATGAAGTAATGTTCTATTTAGATTCAATGTTATTACTTTATTGGTGTAAGTGGAAACTTTGTTATGTTGCAGTTTATTCATGGAGGTTTGGGGTGGCGGTTGTTTGTGTTGTCAAGGTTTGTCGTTGTACTTATTTTCTTAGTTCGGGTTAATGCTATGTTAGCTATATTGATATTAAAACTTTGTTAGTTTACGATTTTTAGCTGTATATTCATTGATCAGTTTGATAATTAGGTTAGCCAATGTTTATTTATACAGTTTTATTTTTGTAAATTTAATTGAATCTTAATGTAATATTTACAAAAAATGTTATTTTACAGTTTTATTTCTTCAAAATTCTTAGAAATAGGTTGCGGTTTTTGTATGTTTTCTGTAAGCAGAGAGATGGGCATGCGTTCATGTAAATTGGTTAGCCGTTTACGTTTACTCGTTCTTGAGAGAAAAGGGTAGACTTAAATCGGTTTACAATCGTTACATTTTAAAATTCTTTGAAGCGTTACGTTACTTGTTTCGTACTCATGATGAACGGCGTTTCTTTGGCCAGTGTTCGGGCTTAATGTAATAGTTTACGGTTTTCTGGACATGATCATTGATCTGACTTATACTGAAAGAATTAAATCCATTGGGGGATTATTTACTAACAGTTTTTAAACTTTTATCAAAAATTGCAAATTTACTTACTTTTACATTATTATCATTGACCAAGTAATAGAAATATACAATTTTTAAAGTGTTTTATCTATTTGGGTTAGTTTCATTATGATAAACTTTAGAGGCAGATAAATGATATACTTTATGGAATTTAGTGATAGCAACATTTATACCTTATTTAAAATTTTTTAAAAATTTTATTTTATTAATTAATAAACGTTAGAAGATTAAATCTCATTTTGTGCGTCACCTTTGAGGACCTTCTAAGCTATCCGATCTTCGCTTTCACATTGTTTGATATTATTGGTATGCAAAGTATTAAGAAGTATATATTATTAATATTAATAATGATAGTAGTGTATTATTAATAAAAATTGCAAGTTAAATAATGTATTGTAAAGTTTATGTAAGTATAATAATAATAATAATATAATAAAATAATAATAATAATAATAATAATATAATAATAATAATAATATATAGTAGGAATAATAATAATATAAGTATATCATAATATAATAATAATAATAATAATATAATAATTATAATAAATAATAATAATAATAATATAATAATAATAATAATATAATAATCAATATTAAAAATAATGATCTATTAAACAAGTTTAAATGAATAAATGTTATAATTTTCTGTAACCATATAGAGCATAATAAAATTAAAAAAAGAAAGACAAGTATTTTTTTTTATAGTAACTTAATAACATTTACAAATATGAAGAATTACCTTTAAGATTGACTAGCCTTTCAAATATTATCAGATAGCTTAGATCTCTTTGGAGAGTGAATGTGACCGCAAAGCTGAATAACCTTTCTACAGGGGCCGATGAAGGTAGTGGAGTATTGTAGTGAAAAAGCCTTTTTTTTAAAACGGGATACTATTAAGTGACCCAGGGATCTGTCTTTTCCGTAAGGCATTTAGTCACTATTTTATTTCTAGTTTTATCTTTAGTTAAATGACCGGGTGTGTAGATGACAAACTCCTCCGTATTCAAAGAAAGTCATCTGGGACTTGCTACCCATCCGCCAAATCCATTACTTTCCGTTAAGCTCTGAAATGTATTTGCTTGAACCTCATTTCTAACAGCCACGATTAGCATTTCCTGATACTCTTTCCTCTTTTCCTCGGTATTATATTCGGGGTTTATGTCGAGCTATTTTGATTTTGTGGTTAGCGATTAGAAATAGATGCCAGACCTGCTGTGTTGGCCGAGATATGCAAACTGAGAAACTCCCGAAATCTATTCTCCGGAAACCCGAAAGCTAATCTGATAAGAAGAGGATGAACATGTCTAAGTAGAGACGTATTTAAGCGATAAAATTTTTTTTTTCAATCAATAGCAATGTTGGAAGCAAAGTTCCATAAAACAGCTTTTATCACCCTGGTATGTAGGCCTTCTAATAACAACAGTAATTGGTTGAAATACTAAAATATACTCTTCTGAAAATTTAATTTCAATGTCTTTGAAGCACTGGAGTGGGTGGATAAAAAATGGAAAAGCAAAAGTTGAAGGACTTGGAACTTACTGAAGTCAATTAAAGAAGCCAATCTTTTTTCCTTCAAATTAAAACCTGTCTGTTAATTGTAGGCTGGTGCATACTGTGTTTAACACGTCCATTGAAAGGTCTTTTGGCACTCTTTGAAGAGTAAATACTTGGCTAAGAAACACAATAAACGAAGACAGGCTTAATGGACTATGTAGGATGAAGTATTCATAGAATTTAGTAAGTAAAAAAATGAACGGATTGGAAATCAATGTAATTGCGGAAATTCGTGAAAATCCAAGGCATTCTAATGCTAGTTTAGATTTAATATTAGTTACCACTCAGGACTCAGTACTCAGTATCGACAACCGAGATAGCCAATAAATATTACTTTACTTTTCTCAAATAGATATTGATATTTTACTCACCTCGTGACACACAAAATTATTTAAGCCGTTTTCGTTTTTGCATTTGTGCTAAAAAAATGCTTAAGTTTATGTTCGTTTCTGTCAAACTTAGCGCAAAATCGTAAAAAAATGCTCACAAAACGTAAAGAATTTCCCTAATTCTGTGTAATCTAGATTAAAATTCTGTATAAAATAGCACCCTTACAGAAAGAAATTCCTCACGTTTGATTAGCATTTTTTTACGATTGCTCTGTTTGACAAAAACGAACGCAAACTTAAGCATTTTTTAGCACAAATGCAAAAACGAAAACGGCTTTAATTAAAACCGTTGTAGACTTGTTATTTTCTTTATTTGATAACCGAAATAACTTTTTTATATTATTATATATTTTTATTATATAGTCTTTGAAAAGGAAAAATCTGGAGTTTAACCAACCCACGCCGTCTATTGATCAGTGTCGAGCAGGACATAAATTCACCAACCTTTGCTTAGCTCATATGTTGAAATCCTGCGTACACACCACACACACACACATTATTATATGTATATATATATATATATATATATATATATATATATATATATATTATATATAATATATATATATATAATAATATATATTATATATAAATATATATATATTAAATATATATATATTATAATATATTATTATTATATATTATATATATATATATATTATTATATATTTATATATATATTATATATATATATATATAATATATATATGAGGTATATTATATATATGGGTTGGAGATAGCTCAGTTTTAAAGCGACCGTGTTTATTATGTTCGTGGTTCACGTGCGGGCTACATGCGGTGTTCAAATTCCCAGAGAACGTCAGTGTAAATTCTTTACGCGTGTCCATTGGAGGTGAAATGTGTCTTTGTCGTTGTATATGACTATATGGTGTATTGTGGTTTATTTATATGTTATTAGGTTTATATATAGGGTATGTTATAGTTGGATTAATATATAGTAGTAGTGAGACTATAACACTGTACTATAATATATATATATGATGTTAGTTTATTATTGTTTGTTATTTATTATAGTGTCACTCAACTCTTTCTCCCCTAAATGAATTTCCTGCCTACGCCATATATATATATATATAATTATTATATATATATTATATATATATATATATATATTTAGTTTAGTGAGTAATTTAATAGTGTTTGTAGGAGTTTGGTATTGAGTATTGAGGTAGTGATATTTTGGGTTTTTGTTTTCATATAGTAGTATATTGGAGGTTATTATTTTGTTGTGTGTAGAGTGGTGTGGGGTTGGTGATGTATCTATTTATATGTGTATTTTGTGACGATAGTATATATATATATATATAGTAATATATATATATAGTTTAGGTTTATATATATATATTGTAGTGTATTGTGTGAGTATTAATATTATATATATATATATATATATATATATATATTATATATAATATATATGTATATATTAGGTAGTTTAGGGTAGTATTTTATATGTTTAGTGTAGTAGAGTATTATATATTTTTGTATTATTGGTATAGGTTATATGGGTATAGGTATATTGGAAGTAATATAGTATTATTCTATATCTTATATATATATATATATATATATATATATATTCAGTATATATATATATATATATTAGATATATATTAAAGTTATAGGGAGGTGAGGGTTATTTAGGTTAGGTGAGGGTGGTGGTTAGTGTCAAAACCTCGTGTGTCGTACAGGGTTTGGGAAGACTGCAGAAGTGTTCTGATAGAGCATATGATTAGCTATGGAACAATTTATTGTTAAATAACGTATGTTGTATGACGCTTCGTTTAAAAGTTACGGACGATTGAAGGTTCACTAGTTTATGTTGTGTGACGCGTCGCATGTATGTTACCACCGACGATTTAGGTTACTCAATTTTAATGTGTTTGTGCGTGCGTACATGTGTGTACGCTTAACGTCCTTTTCGGAAACTCGTGTCAATACCTCTACCTTGCCAATTCATCTTTGATTCAGTACAGTGTAGGCATCGATTACGAATGGATCACTACACTCTTACGGAGTTAACCGACATGATAATGTGTTACTGTTGGCGAACGAATGGGCGAAAAGCGCACCTCATGTACCGGGAACGGTTTTCCACACAGAAATCACCCCCCACACAATGTTTGCTCACCTTCCTCAGCGGCCTTCGAGATAAATGGGACCTCACGCCCCTTTGCCCTTTTGAGGCCATGTGAAGAGTGGCTGTGTAATTTACCCAGTCAACAAAGAGGGCAACTGATTCAGCGAATATCACTGCGGTTTGATCAAATCAGACACAAGTGAGGGCATGTTCGGTAGAGTCCGACAAGCAATGGAATGGCGATGTAACGAATGTAATCAGGTAGAGGGCAGACACTTGAACACCTCCTGTAATTTTCCACAATAAAATGATTTCATAACAACCTACCATTGTTTGTTACAACCTCGCATCAAAACACATACGTTGTTTAACAAAATATCTTTATTGTTACTTCTATCAACCCTCGGAGTACCGATGTACGCACACACACATATACATTAGAATACCCAAAATCTCCGGTTACGAAGTAACGACTCGTCAAACAACATCACGTGGTTGGTTTATCTTACATCATCAGTAACTTTGAAACGAAGCGTCATACACATAAGCTTATTTAACATATAATGTCCTTTCGTTTGCTTCTAATCAGTCCTCGAAGTTTGTCGCTAGAGGTTTTGATCGACCTGTAAGTATATCAAGTATAGTATTATTTATAATATTATATTATAATATTATATATATATATATTATAATATATATATATTGATATATTATATAATATTATATATAGTATAATTATATATATATTTTTATCAGTTAGATACGCTCTCCAGGATAAGGGTAAAGACCTGTTCAGGGGGTCCAGCATCTTTCTGAAGTCTTCTCGTATCTTCAAATAACCCATCTTCCCTCAGCTCTTGCATCGACGCTGCAATCCAATGTTTCTCAATGAGGTCTCCACGAGCTTTCCATCTCTCCCAGGTCTTCCTCTTGTCTCGCTTCTTCGTCTCCACTCCCATCTCTTTTTGGCTACTCTCCCCTTTTGCATCCTCTCCGGTGTCCTCCCCACCTCATTCAGCTGCATCCATCTTATTCAATATAGCCTTCAATCCAACCTCCTCCCTTATTCTTTCTTTTCTCTGTCTGTCCTTCTAGTCTTTCCATTATCTTCCGTCTCAAACGTACATTTCCCCGACTGTATTCTTACCATCCTCTCTTGTATGTGTCGTACGTCCTTTCTTGCTCATATAGTAAAATCGGTGTTAAACAACTTTCAAGACACCTTTTCACCTCCCACTCATTTGTCTATTTTCAGCATGGATATACTGCTCCTCTGCTCCCCCATACTGCTAATCTCCTACTTGTGAGTTTCTTATATACATTTCTTCTCTCTTCAATATCACCCAAGTATTTATAATTTCTCCCGGTCTTTATCTCAGTCTCTCCACTCACTATTCTTAACTCTTTTTCCTCCTTCTTCTTCTACTGACCACCATGATTTCCGGTTTTCTTCGATTTATAGTCAATTCCAGCTCTCTCCAGCCTGTTGGCAAACATTATTTACTAACTCTCTGAACCTGTCCTCCCTCTCGTCACGCACGCGCAAGTCATCCCGCATAAGCTCAAAATAATCACGTCCAATAATTCCGGTTTCTTCTTCACTCCTCACTTTCTTTATGCAACTACATCCAGGATACGATACTAAATAAAATTGCGTGAATCACGATATCACACTGTTTAACCCCTGTTCTACCCTCTCGACATTCTTATTTCTCTATATTCTGTTCTTTAATTACATTTGCTATTCCTGTACAAACTCTTCAGAGCTCCTCTTCAACTTTCTACCCACTGCATATTCTCTCTTCAGCACTCTCCAAAGTTTTTTCTAGATCAACTTGTAATCGAAAGCTTTCTTCAGATCTTTGAAAGCTATATATGCTCGTTTGATTGAATTCCCTATACCTTTTTCAGTGTAATATTCTCAGAGCGAAGCAAGAATCCCGTACGTGCTTCTGTCTTTCTATATCATGCTGCTTCTTTTCCAGTCTGGGCTCTAACTACTATTTCCACAACGTTTTTCTCTAAAATCCTCATATGTTTTGCCAGATGGTTTAACAAGGAAATTCCTCTATAGTTTTTACAGTCTCATGTATCTCCTTTTCCTTTATTTACTGGCACTATAATTACTTTCCCCATCCTTCTGGTACTTCACACTCGTTCCAACACCTATTAAAACAGTTTAAAATTTCTTTCTTTCATTTTCTCTCTCCTCTTTTATCAATTCTAAGGGTAATTCCCATCTTCACCCGGGGCTTACCGTTTCCTCATCGCTTCAGGCTACCTCTAATTCTTCCATGTTTATTCTCTCCCCTCTCTCTTCCTCTCCTCCACCAACTCTTTCCCTCCTCCTCTCTCTGTTCATTCACAATTTAGTCAGTTCACTGAAGTACTCACTTCCATCTCCTGTTTGTGTATATTGATTTCACCAAAACCTCTTCCTGCTTATCCTTGATGTTGCACACTTTCCTCTTTGATCTTCTATATGTTTTTTGCGCACGTCTAATAATTCGTTCTTATCTTTCTGCCCTCTCCATGTTCCATCATTTTCTTCGCCTCTTCTCTTTGAGCTCTCTTTTACTCTTCTTTTCCTCTCTCTGCATCATTTTTTGCCTCAATACTGAGCCCTTGTTTGTACGGTTTTCTATTTCTCAGCCACCTTCTCATCAATACGGTTTTCCTCTTTATTGTCTCCTTCACTTCTTCAGTCACAATTGTGTGCTTTTCTCGTTCCTCCGAACCCATCTTTTGCCTTGAGTCTCCTACGCTACCCTTCTTATCGTTTCTTGTATCTTCTCCATCTTTCCTACTCCTTCTAATTGTCTAAGTCTTCTTTTATTTTTCTAATATATCTTTTCTTGTCACATTTCTTCAGTGTATACTTTAATCACATTTCTCTTTTCTTTATTCTGCAGTTTTCTGCCTCATCAAGGGTCCGTCACCATAACAATCTATATCAAATCCATTGTAATGCAGGTATTACCTTAAATTCCTTATTATTCCCTACTATCAGACGATATTATATAGTCTATAATAGATTCTGATCGAATTTCTCCGGTGATATTTTATTCCCATATATACTGCGACAACTATGTGAGTTCCCTTCTGTTGAAAAAACCATTCATGAATTTCATCCTTCTCAGACAGAAATCTATTTCTGCATTCTTCTCAATATTCCTTAACTCCTCTCCATCTAGTCTACTATGTCTTCCACCCCGTCTCTTTCTCCTTCCCACTCGTGATTGAAATTTCCAATCAGCAACAGTACATCCTCTTCTCTTCTCTTCCGTCTTCTACATTCTCCTTCAGCATTTCCATGAACTGTCTTTTTTCTCTTCCGGGTGTCCCTGTTGCGGCGAATTACCATGATAGAAGTGGTACTCTTTTTCCCTGATTTTAAAAGTTTTGCATCTTATAAATTCTTTCGTGTAAGACTTCTATAGTCTGTATGAACGGGGACTCTTCGGCCCTATTATGAAGCCTACTCCCATGCTTTCTGATTCCATCCTCTACCCCTTTATATAATCAATACATATCCTCCTCCTATATCTCTTCCTCTCTCTTCTCTTTTCTCATTCGAATCTCTGCCATTTCCATCACGTCGATCCTCCTCTCCCTCATCATCTCCAGGATCTCCTCCTCCTTTCCAACATAACGTCGCTAATATTAAGCGTAGCGCATTTAATCTTAAAAACATTATTTAAGTTCCTGGTCCAAAATCGTTTTCCGGGGTCTGTTACGTAAAGGTCTGTCTACTTCCTAGGCTGATCCTACAGTATATATACTATATATATATATATATATATTATATATATATATATATATATATATATATATAATATATTATATATTATATTATATTATAATATATATATTTAAAAATCTGGAAAAACTAAAATTCGTTTCAAAAAAAAAAAAATGCAACACAGTTTAGTTTCCCGTGTGTAGATGTAACAGAGTAACGAGTAAAAACGGAAAACAGTTAAATTTTTAAAAGGTAGCGTTACCGTTACACTGTTACATTTAAAAATCGTTTGAAGCGTTACCGTTACTCGTTACAATTGTAACGCCGTTACATGTAACGCCGTTACATGTAACGCGTTACTGCCCACCTCTGTAATGTTAGTTACTTTAATGTTGTGTTAAATGTGAAACTTTGTTAACGTTAGCAGTTTTATTTCATGTTTTAGTGGTGTTAATTTTCTTAGATTAAGCATGGTAATATTAACAGAAATAATATCAAACCTTGTCTGAATTTATCATACGATCAAGAATATGGCTAAGTAACAAAGTTACACATTAATAAAGCTTTATATGATCATTGAACTAAAATATAATAACAACGACAAACTTAACACACTTAAACATGAATAAACTGCTAACCGTTAACACAGTTTAATTCTTTACAATAGTAAAGTAATACATACAGAGGTGGGCAGTAACGCGTTACATGTAACGGCGTTACGTAACGGGCGTTACAATTGTAACGAGTACGGTAACGCTTCAAAGAATTTTTAAATGTAACGATGTAACGGTAACGCTCCTTTTTAAAAATTGTAACTGTTTTCTTCCGGTTACTCGTTTACTCCGTTACATCCTACACACGAACTAAACTGTGTTGACTTTTTTTTTTTTTATATGGAAAGAATTCTTAGTTTCTTGCAGCATTTCAAATATATATATATATATATATATTTATATTATCTATATATATATATTATATATTATATATATATATATATATATATATATAATATATTATATATAATATACTCAAGGATCAGCCTAGGAAGTAGACAGACCTTTAGGTAACAGACCCTGCGATTTTGGACCAGGAACTTTAATAATGTTTTTAAGATTAAATGCGCTACCTTAATATTGCGACGTATGGTGGAAAGGAGGAGGAGATCCTGGGAGATGATGAAGGGGAGAGGAGGAAATCGACGTGAATGGGAATTGCAAAGTTAGTGAGCGAATGAGAAGATGTAAGAGAGGAGGAAGAGCTATATGGAAGGTAGGATTGTTTGTATATAAAAAGGTGTAGGATGGAATCAGAAGCAATGGTAGTAGGTCTTTCATAATAGGGCCGAAGATGTCCTCGTTCATACAGACTAGAAGTCTTACACGAAAGATTTATAAGATGCACTTTTAAAATCAAGGGAGAGGTACCACTTCTATCAGTTATATTCGCCGCAACAGGGACACCCGGAAGAGGAAAAAAAGTTCATGGAAATGCTGGAGAAGAATGTAGAAGACGGAAGAAGAGAAGATGATGTCTGTTGCTGATTGGAAATTTTCAATGCTACGAGTGGGCAGGAGAAAGAGACGGGTGGAGACAGTGGTAGGAACAGTATGGAGCGTTAAGAAATATTGAAGAAGAGATGCTGATAGATTTCTGTTGAGGAAAGGGATTGAAAGATCATGAATGTTTTTTTCAACGAAGGGACTCACATAGGGTTCGCAAGGTATATATGGAATAATACACAGAAGAATTCGATCAGAGATCTATTATGACTATATAATGATCGTCTGATAGTAAGAACTATAAGGAATGTTAAGGTTAATACTGCCCCGCCAAGTAGCAATGAATTTGGATAATAGGTTGTTTGGTGACACCTGGGGTGAAGGCAAGAAAAAGCTGCAAGATAAAGAAAAGAGAAATGTGATTAAAGTGAAGTCACTGAAGGAGTGTGACAAAAGGGGGAATATATAGAAAGGTAAAAAAATGAGTCGAGAATTTAGAAGGAGTAGGAAAGATGGAGGAGATACAAGAAACTATAAGAAGGGTAGCAGAGGAGACTCTAGGCAAAAGATTGGGTAGGAGGAACGAAGAAAAGTCACACAAAGTGGTGGACTGAAGAAGTGAAGGAGACATAAAGAGGAAAACGGTATTGATGAGAAGGTGGCTGAAAATAGAACCGTACAAACAAGGGCTCAGTATGTGGAGGCAAGAAATTGATGCAGAGAGAGTGAAAAGAAGAGTAAAAGAAGAGCCTGCAAAGAGAGGCGGAAGAAATGATGGAAGATGGGAGGGCAGAAAGAAGAAGAATTTTAGACTGGCAAAAACATATAGAAGATCAAAGAGGAAAGTGTGCAACATCCACTATAAAAAGAGAAATTCTCCAAATTTGAGAACAGGAGATCGAAGGAGTCCCTTAGAGATCCCAATGAGATCGAAGAGGATCCGGTTCCTTAGAACACTGCCTGTGAATTAAGAAGAAATCCCAAGTGGAGGAGATACTATGGAAGAATTAGAGGTAGCTCTGAAAGCGATGAGGAGTAAGGCACCGGGTGAAGATGGGATACCCTTAGAATTGGGGAATGGGGGGGGAGAGACAAATGTGAAAGAAGAATTTTGAAATGTTTAGGTGTTGGGAGAGTGAAGTAACAGAAGGATGGGGAAAGTCAATTATAGTGTCAATATATAAAGGGAAAAGGAGATACATGAGACTGTAAAAACTATAGAGGAATTTCCTTGTTAAACCATCTGGCAAAAACATATGAGAGAATTTTTGAGAAAAGGTTTTGAGAATAGTTGTAGAGCCCAGACTGGGGAAAGAGCAGCAAGGACGGATATAGAAGGAACAGAAGCACGACGGATCTTTTGTTCGCTCTGAGAATTACATTGGAAAAAGGTATGGGAATTCACAAACGAGCATATATAGTTTTCATAGATCTGAAAAAAGTTTCGATTCAGTGCCTAGAGAGAGACTTTGGGGAGTGCTGGAGAGAGAATATGCCAGTGGGTAGAAAGTTGAGAGGAGCTCTGGAGAGTTTGTACAGGAATAGCCAAATGTAATGTAAGAACAGAAATATGAGAATAAGGAATGGGTTCGAAGGTGAGAAAGGGTTTAAACAAGGAGGTGTTTTCAACCATTTTATTTGTATCGTCTCTGATGTAGTGCTAAGAAGTGAGAGAAGAAACCGGCGATTTGACGGTGGATATTTTGGCTTATGCGGGATAAACTTGGCGTGCTTGAGCGAAGAGGGAGACAGGGTTTCAGAGGGTAGTTATTATTTTTGCCACAGGCTGAGAGAGGTCTGGCTTGACTATAAAACGAAGAAAGACGGAAATCATGGTGGTTCAGTAGATGAAGAAGGAGGAAAAGAGTTAAGAATAGTGGTGGAGAGGACTGAGATAAAGACGGTGGAGAAATATAAATACTTGGGTGGAGTATTTGAAGAGAGGGAGGAAATGTACAAGAGATCAAAAGTAGATAGCTCAGTATGGAGGAGAGTGGAAGCAGTAATATTTCATGCTGAAAGATAGACAAATGGTGTGGAGGTTGAAAGGGTGATCTTTGAAGGTGTGTTAACCGATTTTACTATATGGAGGAGATACCATGGAGTACGACAACAAGATAGGATAGTAGAATACGTCGGGGGAGATGGTACGTTTGAGAGCGATAATGGGAATGACTAGAAGGACAGCAGAGAAAAAGAAAGAATAAGGGAGGAGGTTGGATTGAAGGCTATATTGAATAAGATGGATGCAGGCTAGATTGAGGTGGTGAGGACACCTGGAGAGGATGCAAGAGGGGAGAGTAACCAAAAAGAGATGGGAGTGGAGACCGGAGGAAACGAGACCAAGAGGAAGACCTGGGAAGAGATGGGAAAGCTCGGTGGAGGACTCATTGAGAAGACATGGATTGCCGTCGATGCAAGAGCTGAGGG
>JABUQX010046895.1:22500-30000 GCA_015478945.1 Trachelipus rathkii
CTTAACACCAATAAAGTAACTAACATTTGCAATGAAAACGTAACCTACCTCATAATATTTTCAAAGCTATCTATAGCATCTTAACATTAATTTTACTTGATTACAGTAATTTTAACAAAAATTTATAACATCTAGTTTCTACATTCATCAATACAGACCACGAATATATGCTAACGTAACCAAGAGTTTTTTACATCAACATAATAATATTTAACAAAAATTTATCCTAACCCTACCTAACTATCATAAACCCCAACAAATAATTGCAACTCATAATCAAGTTTTATCCAGAATAACATAAAAATAAGTTTTTGAATAAAATATCGTAGTAAAGTTTAATAGTTTACTGCGTCCTAAAACAGTAAATAGTAAATCAGTGAAATCAAACCACCCGTCCCCTCCCTCCCCTTCCACCCACCCTTCCATGATCTTTTGATCTATTGATAGGTCACATTTCGAGTATCATCTAGGATAAACATAATACAAAAATAAGTTCTTTATTTACTAACCAACGAATATATGCTACGTAACATTGTTTTCATATTATAAAGCTAACATAGTATCACCTGAACCAAGAATATAATGTACAACGACAAACCTAACACACCTTTAGAAGCAAATAAACTAAAAAATATGAAATTTCAGCTCTTTACAGAGTAAAGATCATCACAGAATCTTGCTAACATAACAAAGTTTTATCCAAACAACATAAAAAAATAACAAGTTTTTCCATACATAACTAAAAAACCAAAGTTCCTTTGGATAAATTCATAGATAAAGTGTAAAGTTTACTGATTTTAAAGCTTAAATTCATACACCTGTAAATCAAACTTTCCCTACCCTACTCCCCTCCACCACCCTTACCATGATCTATTGTCTATAATTCAGTCATATTTCGAGTATCATTTTGATAAACATAACATAAAAAATAAGTTTCTTTATACACTGACAACGATATCGCTACGTAACAAAGTTTTAATATCAATAAACTACATATCATAACCTGAACTAAGAATGTAAGTAACAAATACAATACATAACATGCTTAAGATCGAAAAACATTCAACCATTAAACAAAGTTCCGTACTTATTACATCAGTAAAGTAAAACTACATTGCATACGAACGTAACTTGTTTCACGCTTTTTCAAACGGTATCTGTAACATATCATTTTATTTTTACATTACATATTAATATTTAACAAACATTTATCATAACCTTACCTATTTAACATACATACCTACGAATATATGTTAGCGCAACAAAGTTTTAACATCAATAAAGCCTAACATATCATAACTTGAACTAAGAATAATAAGTACAACGACAAACCTAATACTTTAGAATCGAATAAACATTCAACATTAAAAAGTTCATACTTAACAGCAGTAAAGTAACTAACATTGCATACGAACGTAACCTGTTAGCTTTTTTTCAACGTATCTGTAACATATCATTGGTATTTTTACCTTAAAATAGTAATATATATGGCCTCAGCCCGAAGGGCTGAGGCCTTACCCTTCGGAGGGGTAATGCCCTTACACCCTTAGAGGTGATCCCCTTCTGTGGTCTGTGGATTCACACCCTTTCAAGGGACGCATCCCCATTGGTGATCTCCAGGTAGTGCATACAGTGTTCCAAATCGCATCTCTATGATGCGCTTTGTTGCCAAACCTATCAGATTGTTTATAGTAAAGCTTGAGATTGTTATTATACTTTGTTAATGTCTACAGTTTATTTACGCTTAATGTATGCCAGGTATGCTATGGTCCTATATGTTTTTTAGTATATACAAATAATTGTTGCGATTATTGTTGATCTGTATGATCGATATGTTGATATTTATGATGTTGACAGTGAATTTGCTGATGTCTTACGTTTATTCATATTCAAATTGAATGTTATATTTTGGATATGCATGACACTTTAATGAATGTAGTATCAATTCATTCAAGATGCTGGTATATTTGAAAGTTTGGACACTTTGTAAGGAATTTTGTTAGATAATTCTGCTTTATCTACCGATGTTATGATTGAAAGCCAGTATAGGTTGAGTTTTGCTGTAATGATGAGGCTAGTTGAGAAGTTATTCATAGTTCCAAATGTTATGTCTTATTCGTAGATCGGACGTTAGCTATTATTGTATTTTTTCACCTTGTAAAGTGTTAGAATTGTTAGGTATGTTTTAATTTCTGTTACGTTTTTGTTTAAATATTACTACGACAATGTGAAATTAAAACTGGTTTGTTAGAGAATGATAAGTTCGTAAGATATTACTGTGTTAACCAGCGATGATGATGTGTTAGAAACTTGAGCATAGGGTAAGGTTTTTTTCTGAATTAATGTTGTTTTTGCTCGAGAGATTTTGCTAAAATGTCTACGTTATTTCATGCTCAAAATGTGTTATATTCGGTATGTGTGACACTTTGGATGAATGTAGTGTCAGTTCATAGTTCATGATGCTGGTATATTTGATAAGACTGGTCACTTTGTTAAAGGGATTTTTTGTTTGGATAATACTGCATTTAGCTGTTTGCTGATATGTGGAAAAGTGGGATACATTGCGTTTGATAGTGGGAATTTTGTGAATGTTGCAAGATTATTCTACGGGATTTGGTATGTTATTTTGGTCGTTGTATCATTATATTCTTAGTTCAGAATTTGATATGTTAGCTTTATTGATGTGAAAATTTGTTACTTAACATATATTCGTAGGTATGTATGATAATAGGTAAGGTTATGATAAACGTTTGTTAAATATTACTATGTTAAGGTAAAAAATACCAATGATATGTTACAGATACGTTTGAAAAAGTGTGAACAGGCTACGTTCTGTGTGCAATGTTAGTTATTATACTGCTGTTAAGTACGGAACTTTGTTAATGTTGACTATTTATTCGATCTAAAGGTATGTTAGGTTTGTCGTTGTACGTTATATTCTTAGTTCAGGTTATGATATGTTAGCTTTATTGATGTGAAAACTTTGTTACGTTAACATATATTCGTAGGTATGTATGATAAATAGGTAAGGTTATGATAAATGTTTGTTAAATATTACTATGTTAAGGTAAAAATACCAATGATATGTTACAGATACGTTTGAAAAAGCGTGAACAGGTTACTTTCTATATGCAATGTTAGTTACTTTACTGCTGTTAAGTACGGAACTTTGTTAATGTTGAATGTTTATTCGATTTTAAGGTATGTTAGGTTTGTCGCTGTACGTTATATTCTTAGTTGAGGTTATGATATGTTAGCTTTATTGATGTTAAAACTTTGTTACGTTAACATATATTCGTAGGTATGTATGAGAAATAGGTAAGTTATGATAAATGTCTTGTTAAATATTATATGTTAAGGTAAAAATACCAATGATATGTTGCAGATACGTTTGAAAAAGCGTGAACATGTTACTTTCTGTATGCAATATTAGTTACTTTACTGCTGTTAAGTATGGAGCTTTGTTAATGCTAGTAGTTTATTCGCTCGAAAGGTGTGTTAGGTTTGCCGTTGTACATTATATTCGTAGTTCCGGTGATGCTATGTTAGCTTTATTAATATGAAAATAATGTTACGTTAGCATATATTCGTTGGTTAGAATATAAAGAACTTATTTTTGTATTATGTTTATCCTAGATGATACTAAAAATGTGACCTGAATCAATAGATCACAAGATCATGGAGGTTTGGGTAGGAGGGGAAGGGAGGGGAAGTGTGATTTGATTTACTGATTTACTGATTTACTGATTTACTGCTTTAGGATCGGTAAACTATTACACTTTACTACGATATTTTATTCAAGAACTTAATTTTTTATGTTTTGTCTGGATAAAATTTGTTATGTTTCACATTATTTGTTGGGGTTTTATGATAGTTTAGGTAAGGTTATGATAAATTTTTGTTAAAAATTACTATGCTAATGTAAAAAACTTTTTTACGTTAGCTTTATATCGTCGGTCTGTATGATAATTAGACAAGGATGTTAGATATAGTTTTGTTAAATATTACTGTATGCACTGTTTGATGTTAAAATTACATTAATTGCTAGAGATATGGCTGAAAAATTATGAGTGGTTTACTTTTTCATGCATGTTGTTACTTTACTGGTGTTAATATGGCACTTTCTTAATGTTGACAGTTTATTCATGGTAAGTTGGTGTTAGGTTTGTCGTTGTACATTATTTTCTTAGTTCGGTTAATGCTATGTTAGCTTATTGATGTGAAAACTTTATTACGTTAGCGTATATTCATTGATCAGTATGATAATTAGCCAATGTTATGATAAACCTTTTGTAAATATTACATGTTAATGTAAAATTAACCTTGTCATGTTGGATTGATATGCTTGAGAATAGGTGAATAGGTTACGTTTTTGTATGTTTTATGTTAGTTCTTTACTGTTGTTAAGTGTTTAACTTTGTTAACGTTAACAGTTTATTCAATGTTTAAGGTTATTAGGTTTGTCGTTATGGATTATATTCTTAGCTCCAGTTGATCATATGAACTTTAAATTAATGTAAAAACTTTGTTACGTTAGCCTATATTCGTTGATCGGTATGATAATTAGACAAGGTTATGAAATATTTCTGTTAAATATTACCATGTTAATCTAAAATTAACACTGAAATCGTTAGAGATATGGCTTGACAAAAGTGTGGAATAGGTTACGTTTTTGTGTGGCTATGTTAGTTATTTACTGTTGTTAAGTGTGGAACTTTGTTAATTTTAACACATTTATTGAGTTTTGAGATGTGTTAGGTTTGTTGTTGTACATTTTGTTCTTAGACCGGATGATGCTATGTTAGTTTTATTAATGTGAAAACTTGTTAGTTTAAGCCTATATCGTTTGATTCATGTTATTAAAGAACTTGTTTTATGTTATGTTTATCCGAAATGATACACGAAATATGACTTGAATCAATAGATCAATAGATCATGGAAGGGGTGAGTAGGGTAGTTTTATTTACTGATTTACTGATTTACTGCTTTTGGGTATGTAAAAACAAATTTTTTACGTTATTAAAAATAAAAAAAATAAAATTTTTTATAAAAAAAAGTTTTAACGAACTAAAATTAAACATTAAAATTTTTTTTTTTTTAAAAACAACAAAAGTTTTAAAAAAATAAATTAAAAATCAAAGTTTTAGAGTTGTTATAAAACATAAAGACATTAGCAAAACATAAAATGTTTTTAATAAATTTGTTATGTTGACCCTGTGTCAAACAAGAATCATATGTATAGCTTAATGTTTCGAAAACGAACCAAATAAGAATCATAGGTATTGCGTAATGTTTCGAAAGAGTGGGAGAGTTTGAACAATTTCTCGACTTGTATTTGATAACTCTAGTGGAAACAGGAACCACATCAGCTTCGTAATGTTCGTTGTATGCATTGTTTTACTTTAGTGTTGTAAGTATGGAACTTGTTAAGTTAGTCATTTATTCGATCATAAAGGTATGTTAGGTTTTGTCCATTGTGCGTTATATTCCTAGTTCGTATGATGTGTTAGCTTTATTGATGTGAAAAACTTTGTTACGTCAGCATATATTTGTTGGCCAGTTTGATAATTAGATTAAGGGGACCCTGTACTTGCCCAACCCTTACTTTTTAGGGTAAAAATAAAAAAATTTCACCTTTTTTTTTATTACTTAATTATTAAAAGAAAATTTCTCCTCTACATCATGGTGTAATTTTTGTTTCGAAAATTCCGAAAGGTTTTAAGATACAGGATATTTTTTATAGGGGTGTCAAACTAAAAAATTTCAATTTCTAGGTTCGAAATTGCAATTCAACTTTCCAGGATCTTTCCAGGATTTATTATTATTTTTATAAATATTAATTTTCCTTTTCGCAAACACAAACCCTAGATCAGGCTCTTTTCAATCATATAAATGTAGTCTGAGTAAGAGCCGGAGCCGGAGCCGAGCCGGAGCCGGAACCTAAAGTATAATTTTGTTTAAAGAAAATTGTTTTTCAGGTAAAAATATCT
Organism: Trachelipus rathkii; assembly: GCA_015478945.1. NCBI lineage: Eukaryota > Metazoa > Arthropoda > Malacostraca > Isopoda > Trachelipodidae > Trachelipus > Trachelipus rathkii. The sequence goes on from JABUQX010046895.1 coordinate 28,491, forward strand.
TCTTCAAAGTCAGAGCTGAACTGTTCTGAAATGAAAACGGAGCGGAGCCGGAGCCGGAGTGCTACGGAGCTAGAGTGAGTCGGAGCCGGAGCTGAAGAATAAATTTTTATTAATTTTGCAGGTGAAACTAATTCTCAAAGTTGGAGCTGACAACATTTTGAAAGGTGATGAAGCCGTGAGCCGGAGCCGGAGCTGGAGCCGGAGCCGGAGCCGGAGCCAGAGCCGGAGCAAAGTTTAATTTTTAAAAAACATTTTTTGGCAGGTAAAATTCTTCTGCAAAGTCGGAGCTGAACTATTCTTAAATGTGAAACGAAGCGAAGCAGAGCCGGAGCCCGGAGCGAGCCGGAGCCGGAGCCGGAGTATAAAATTTTTAAAGAAATTGTTTTTGTAGAATAAAAATATTCTGCAAAGTCGGAGCTGAACTATTCTGAAATGGAAACGAAGTCGGAGCTGAACTATTCTGAAATGGAAACGAAGTCGGAGCTTGAGTCGGAGTCGGAGCCGGAGTCGGAGCCGGAGTCGGAGCCAGAGCCGGAGGCGGAGCTGAAGAACAAATTGTTTTTCAAGAAATTTTTTGGAGTTATAAGTAATTCTATAAAGTTGGAGCTGAACAATTTTGAAAAGGAAGCTGGAGCCGGAGTCGGAGTCGGAGCTGGAGTCGGATCGGAGTCGAGTCGGAACCGGAGCTGGAATATAAATTTTTTTATGATAATATTTTGGCAAGTAAAAATATTTCCGCAAAGTCGGTAAATAAATAATAAATAAATTCCTATCCTCTTCCTTTCTCTCCATTTTTTAGAGTCCATTTAGATACTATAGGTCCTCTTCCTAAATATAAAATTACTGGTGCGAAGTATATCTTAGTTTTCAATGACGTTCTTACAAGATATTGTGAGATATGTCCAGTTGCTTCTCACGATGGGAAAGTAGTGGCAGATACCCTTCTAAATATGTTCATATTACTCCACTCAGAGCTGAGGTACTCGTAACTGACCATGCCGCAGAGTTCTGTTCAGAATTCTTTAACGAAGTCTGCAAAACTTGAAACATAAAAAAACCATACTATAGCTGACCGTTCTCCTGCTTCAAATAGTCTGGTAGAAAGAGAAAATAGACGTATAGAGAATTATTTGGGTCATTTCATTTCTTTGAAACCTGTCGATTGGGGCAAATTTATCGCTTTTGCTCAAATAGCCTTAAACTCTACTTATAACTCTTATATTGATAATACCTCTCGTTTTCTCATACATTTATATGTTAGAAGACTACCTTATGATCTTCCTAATTACGTTTCTCACTTTATTAACAAGCCTCAGCCAGACCCATTCGCATAGGTAATTATGTCTATATTCTTGCTGTCAAACCACCAAACCTTTCTCCCAAACTTTTCAAGGAATGGGCTGGTCCTTACTTGGTTATCAACGTTCTAAAATATAACAAATATCTCTTACGTTGTATTTTCACTAAGGAATTTGTATCTCACGTAGATAACTTAAAAATCCCTTCTAAT
>JABUQX010046895.1:35000-53365 GCA_015478945.1 Trachelipus rathkii
ACGAGAACAAGAGGAGAAGCTCAGATCAGATGAGGAGGAGGAAGAGAGATGGAAGGCGTAGAGATAACGTGGAGGAATATAGGAGCTAAAATAAAAAGGATGAAGAAGGCTAAAGCCTCCAGGAGAGGATTGAGTGGCTGTGGAGTTGGTGGTGGAGGGAGGAGAGAAGCTTAAGGGAGAATTCATCAGTTTAATGGAACCAAGTGTTGGAGAGAGGAAAGGTGCCGGAAGGGGGTAAAGCAAATAATAATATAACCGATATATTAAAGGTAAAAAGAATGCTGGAAGTGGTAATAATTATAGGGGTATCTCACTGATGGACCATCTGACGAAAATATACGAAGGAATATTGGAGAGGAGGTTGAGAGAGAAGGTAGAGCCGAGACTCGGAGAAGAACAGTACGGGTATAAAAGGGGAAGAGGAACGACGGACCTCTTATTCACATTGAGAATGGTCTCGGAGAAGATGCTGGAATATGGCAAGAGATTCTTTGTAGTCTTCATCGATCTGCAAAAGGCATTCGATTCGGTGCCAAGGAAAAAGCTCTGGGGAGCTATGGGAGGAATTATAGAGTGAAGGGTAGATTAAAGAAGGCGATAGAAAGGTATGTATGAGAAATGCAGCTGTAATGTTAGAACTGACTGCGAGAACGATAGATGGTTTGAGGTGAAAACAGGAGTGAAACATTAAAGTGTTTTATCACCACTGCTGTTTATATTATATTTAGACGTTGTGATAAGGAAAGTGAAAGAGAGACTGGGAGAATTTGAAGGGGACATAATGAAATATGCGGACGATTTGGCATGTTGGAGCGAGAGAGGGGAGACGATTCGAAGGTGGTGAGGTTGTTTGCGGAGGAGTTAGAGGAAGCAGGGATGAAGATGAACATAAGAGAAGACAGAGATATTAACATTAACCGGAGGAAATGAGGAGAGGATGAGAATGATGGTGAGAGAGGATGAGGTGAAGGCGGTAAATACTTGCAATTATCCCGGAGTGGATGTTTAACAGAAGGGAGGAAGTGGAAAGAGATTACGCGAAGAATTAAAAAATATGGATGTTATGAAAGCGATATACCCCATGATGAAAGACAGAAACATCGGAATAGAGATTAAAAGAGTGATTTTTAACTGCATAACTGACTCCGACACTGCGTGTATGGAGCGGAAACATGGATAACAACGAGAAGAGAGGAAAGTAGAATACAAGCGGCAGAGATGAGGATATTAAGAACATGATTGGAAGAGTAGGAGAGACAGAATAAGGAATGAAGTTATTAGAGAAAATATAGGGGTGAAGAAGATAATACTGAAGATGAATGTGTGGAGATTGAGATGGTGGGGGACATCTGGAGAGAATGGAGCAGGAGAGAATTGCTGAAAAGAAGATGGGAATGGACACCAGAGAGAAGACCAAGGGGGAGACCGAAGAAGAGATGGGCGGATCGGTGGAGGACTCTCTGGAAAGATGTCATTACCAAATATGAGAGCGCTGAAGAGATAGAGGAATAGTGCAGGAGAGGGACGTCTGGGAGAAAGATGCCTGCGCGGCTGACAGGATGAAGAACCCTTCCTGGGAAAGAGTAAGAAGTAATATAATATATATATATATATATATAATATTATAATATATATATAATATATATATATATATATATATATATATATATATATATATATATATTATATATATATATATATATATATATAATATAATATATATATATATATATAATATAGATATATATATATATACGTATATATAATATTATATATATTATATATAATATATTATTATATATATATATATTATATTATATATATATTAATAATATAATATATATATATAATATATTATATATAATATATATAATATATATATATATTATATATATATATATATATATATATATATTATATATATATATATATATATTATATATATATAATATATAAAACTATAATATTACCTCAAGTGTTGCTTTAGATGTATTTTATTATATATTACTGAAATTACTGCTTTAGATGTATTTAATAAAATCATTATATATTATTATTAAAGCTATAATATATGTATACCTTTTTCAGATGTTACCTCAAGTTTTTACTTCCCTCAATTCCCTCCTGCTTCGCTTTTGCTTTATATGTTTATATTCCATTATCATTTGTGAACCTGATGTAGAACAAGCTATCTTAATAAACCCTGGACTAATCATGGATTTTGACAGTAGCGTGAAATTTATTTCCGGTTATTTAGATTTGCGAGTAGATCTTCGAAATACTAATTTTTTTTTCCATAAATTACAAAATTCTAAAAAACGTCGTAAAGAACATCCATGAGTCTTTTCTGCCTTTCTTCAGGAATAAAATATACAACATTGATACAAATAAAGAAGATATGAACATCACTCATAATTGGCAATCATAACGCTCTACTATCTCTAATTTTTATTCCTCTGAATATTTACCTCCTTCTGTAATTACTAAAAGGAAAAATAATAATCATGATTGTTTCGGAAGACATAACCTCACTTACCTATCTTCTAAACCTTTCAATGGTTCCTTATGAAATCAAAATAATGATATATACATATATCAATTAGATATCTTAGACAGATATGCCTCTCATACATCTCAACAATTACATTTTCTTTTAAATGATCCTTGGATAAACTCTTACTCTTCAAGACGTTCCAACTCTTTTCGCGAACGTCGAGGATTACTAGACATTGGTGGTAAATTCCTGCGTTCTCTGTTTGACACTGCTATGGATGAAGATGTTCAATCCATGCAAAACGAATAGAGATATTGTCAGAGCAATCCAATAATATCAATTCCTTATTTCTCCGATTCCGTGATCAACTGAAATCAAATACTGATACTTTATCTTCCTTAACCCAATCAGTAGATGATTTGAGGAATCAAACTTAGAATTTACATTTAATCTTTTATTTTCTTAATGCCCTCGATGCTTACCTTTTTGCAAATCAAAAGACGACTTCTTTAACTCTATTCTCTTTTTCTAATCTAAAACCCTTCATATTGGATAGTTTACAAATCACAAACTTGAACACAATTACTCCGTTCTCCCCTGAAAATTTTTACGAATTTTTATCTTTCACATGGACCATAATAGATACTATTCCCTACAGTATCGTTACTATCATTCCATTTTCTGATCACAATTTATATAAATCCTATAGTATGATTCCATTTCCCACTCCTACTTTTACTGGACATTCTAGAGTCATATTTAAATCTAAATATTCCGTGTTCTTTGTGAATAGATCTGTTATGAAATATAGCTTCATGTCTAATGTTCAATTCTCTCAATGTTTGCATATCTTGAACAATTCTATCTGCCCTATGTTTCAACCTCTCAGTTATTTTACATATCCTTCATGTGAACTCTTCTTATACACTAACAATACATTCATGGACGTAAATTCCGACACTCCAGTACAATGAAATCATGAATATCATACTAAGGGCGAACCCTATTCTATATCTGCCCATTCTAAACTCATTATATCTTTTAATACTCCTACTGATGATTAACTAAATTGCATGTATCCTAAATTTAAATCTACGCTTTCAGTTTCTGATATATATGTTTTGAATCAAGGATGTGTTTTGACCACAAATCAATATCATTTTATTAATCCATCTCATATTATGAAATCCTTAAAATTAACAAATTCCTCAATTATTAACGTACCAGTATTGTTTTCATTTTCAAATCTTACGTTTACTCAATCACCATATTTTATAAAGTCCCTTCTTAAAATAGTATGGGATAATCAGCTGGATTATATTAACTTCTCCTTGAATCATCATTCAACTCTCTTCTCAATATCTACCTACTGTTTCAATACGCTATCAAGCTCAATCATTCTTGCTAGACTAATAAGCAAGTCCTGCAACATTTATACTTATCTTATCATCTTTTAAAAGGTATAACCATTAGCTAAGATAGAACCCTCCACCGTTTCACTAATATGAGCTCCATGCCAGCAACTCCGGCAGCTCACCAAGATGCCTCCATCAACCTCCTCGGTGACGTTCTTTAGACCACTTATCAGACTAGCAGATCCTCATCAACTCACTTTAATCGCTCGCCTTCTCGTTAAGTCCCAAACGATTTCATCATACATCATTCCGATGCTATTGACGAACTTCCCGACTACAGCGTACCTAATAATTATTACGGAACTCGTCATACATGACGACACCTCTCTTTTCTATCTCCTTGATATCTTGATGAAACTTTTCGTTGACTATTATATGCTTTCCTTTTCTTATTTCATTTTTCTCCCTCAAGTAGACCTCCCCTACATTTAACTCAAATAGCCGCGGGGGGATCCTTCCCGTGGTAACCTCTTTTATTGGCCGGTTGAGCCGAAATCAAAAATCCTTTTATGTCTGAACAGAGCCGTATTTGGAACTTCTGAATCCGCGGGAGATGCCTAATTAATGAGCTAGTAAAGTCTCAACATTGAGTTCTAGAGAATTTCTTCTACGATCCTTTACATGGAATTATTTGAATTATGTTACCAAAAATAATTATTCATTCCCTAATTGACGGAACGGTTCTATATCCAAGATTAACGAGTAAGCGAATGTGTAGAGTGACGAATTTCGTGACCTCCTCTCAGTAGTTCTATAAGAAGAAAACATACTCCACAGAGCTTAATATGGAGGCCAGCGAGAGATTAGGTTACATCAACGACGGAGTGACGTAAAAACTGAATATACGAATTACTACTCTTTGTAAAAGTTGAAACTCCGAACCCACCCGTAACTAGTTTGTGTCGTCTATCTCACACCGCACTCTCGAATGTTTATGATCCCGAGTGAGACCGCTTACCCGGGATCACGCAACGTTGACTTGTGACCGCATAGCTATGAAATTCGCCCTTTCGGTCTCTTTCTATTTTCCTCTCATACCATCGTCGAGACACCGCCATCTTCCCTAAGGAAAACTCTCCAGAGGACAAACAAAATATGGGAAAAGTAACAAACAAACAATATAACCAACACTTTTCCCAAAAAGAAAACAAAAATAGATATAAACCGCTGACCCTCTATTTTACAGCAAGGTTGCTTACGATTGTTCTGCACACATTGCGATTTTCGAGTTTTTGAAACCAAGGTGAAAATAACAGGGTCTGAATGAGACTAACCGTGCGTCCAACCCCCCTTCGTTAGAAGATAAGAGGTATTAACCCACCCAACGGATATTGGTGACCTAGAATGATAAACCCTTCGCCTAATAATGTATGAAGTTAATTATATAAAGCGTTAATTAATAATTGAATGAATAATAAAGTCAAATTAATAAATAAATAAATAAATTAATAATAAATGAGAAGTAGAATATGAGATAAAGGCTTTAATTACCGGGTAATCACTCTCCCTTTTCCCCATGTGAAACCATGCGATTAACTCTCCCGCACCCCGGTTGGCGCGGCCCCGCTAAGCCCGCACGCACCGCAACCCAGCCAACTGTAATCTACAAGAAACCTACCGGCAGTCGCCAGGCCCACCCCGCCACTGCGGAAGAATACGATCTCGACATTAAGCACGCGAAGGAGTTCTTGCCACATTAAGGTATCTCTCTCAAACTTGACACCCCCACTCGGGTATGGTGACGTAACCTTCGTTGTAGAGAACGAGGGTTTACGTGCCATGCATCCATAGGTATAATATCGGGGAGGGGCTCGACTAGCCTCAGCCAAAACCCTGATATGGTTTGACGTAGAAGCTGAAACTTAGGCGTCTCGCACGCCATATCAAATATGATAAGGCCTACCCACGGATCATCCCAGTTATGGAGTTTAAATATCGTACACCTACACCCAGGGGTGGCTCCACTCGCCCAAACCCTCAGAAAAAATTCAAAATTTGTCTCACAAGACCGACGAAACTAATTCAAGGTGAGATATTTCAAACACATAACTTTAAATAATCAAAAATCCCAATAAATATACAGATAATCCACTGAACAAACACCTCAGACAATACACTGAAGCCCAGATGTTTCGATCTCGGCGTGAGCAGTATCGAGAGAGGCAACTTACGTTGCGTTCGGAGCCGGAGCGCCAAAGGGGAGGATCTCACAGCCACAAAGAAAAGTCGGCACGTCAATCGGATAAAGTACAAGTGGGAGAGACCCGAAGCGAAACTTGTATTACATCTTGCAAATAAAGTAACTAGAGGTACGTCGGCACACTAGCGAGGTATGGAGCAAGTGGGAGGCGAGTTAACCATTCGGCCGACGACATCACCAAGAGCGGGTCATCCCGAGCGCGCCCAAATACCTGACCAATATTAAACAGAGAACGCGAACACTTGTATAACCCGTCTGCTGTGATTATAATGTATCTCGAGTGACAGCGAGAGAAAAGATGAACATTAGAAACTACAGATGTCCACTCTCGAAAAAAAAAAGTTAAAACGAAACTAACAACAACAAAAAGCAAAAAAACAGATAAGAATTTAATTATATACATTTATATTAATGTTGATAATAATAAGTAGAATTCGTATAATATAACTATAATAATGCACCATAATTTCAGTATTTTAATATTAACTATACATAGATCACATAGATAAAAAGCAATAATGTGTAAGGTTGTGTATATAGCGTCCAAGTAAATCGCTACAAGTGACGACAAATATGCGTGCTGCTGCTATTACAAACACTCATACGACTAAACCCACACCTCCATGATCATGGACTAGAGCTCTAATTTATAATAGCTATTACTTACGAAGAACTCATAGTTGGGATATCTATCATGTCTGATCCACTGATTAAGAAATCGAGCTACAACTCGTATATTATCTGACCTATCTGAGAACCTGATGTTACTGATCTACTATCTCTCTAAAATCTACATCCTATTAACAGTATTAGAGAATTAATCTTCGCAAAATATCACGACGGCCATTCTTACCTAGGTCTGGCTATTCGTTATGAACCTACTTTAACTCCTTCTTATTTGATACTTATTAATATCTATATTGATTCATTATTAGATCTATTATGAATTATTCAAAATCAATATATATGTATTATTGATAATATATATATATAACAAAATCAACAACTTTTATTTTTTTTATGTTTTATAATAATAATACTTAAAAAAAATCGTATTTTTACATACCCTAAGACAGCATATATATAAATCAGTAAATCAGTTAAATCAAAACTACCCTACTATACCTCAAATCCTGAATGATCCTATATCTGATCATATGTATAAATCTATTTTGATATCTATATAATGATAAATCGATAGATGATCAAATCATATTGATCAGGTAGTGATACAAAATAACAAAACTATATTTGCGTATTTATAATGCTTAATATTAATTAATTATAACTTTAAAAAATATAAATATGTATAATTAATATATACTATACCTCATTAAACAAAAATGGCACCTTTAAAATTCATAGTATAATAATATAACAATGAGTAAATCAGGATATTAAATTTGATCAGTTATAATAAATCTAAATAGTGATAAAATTAACAAACTACCCTCAGCCACCCTCCGATCATTCCAGTATCTTATATTAAAATACATATTTAGTATAATCATTAATTTTGATTCATAAGCGTTACAATATAATTTTATTAATATCATAATGTATCATTGTTTTACGATTAACATTACCAAAGCTAATAAATGAATCAGTAAATCAAACACCATCCAAATACCCTCCTGTCCAGTTGTTAAACATTTATCAATATCTTAATTGAAATTACTAATAATGTTCTATTGAATCAAGTCATATTTTTTTCATTTTTAGAGTTTATAATATTATATAAAGTTCTTTGGATAAAAAGCGGGAGAGAGAGAAAAAGAAAAACAAGTGTTTATATATTTAATAGAAATTAAAAAATAAGTTTGCAAATCTACATAATCTTATTATTATATCATATAAAAATTTTGTATAATAACAATAATTATCTTAATACAATGTTATTTAAAATTAAAAGTTAACTCTAATATACATTATATATAACTAATTATAATAATGAAATAATACAGTATACACCACATAAAAATAGAACTGATAGGTTGTACAGAATAAATTAAATTACAAAATACTAATAAAAAAATACTTATATAATTTAATTATATTAGATTATATATGTATAAAATTTATTATCATTTAGCCATTAAAACATTAAAATCTTATAACGCAAATAACTACTAAGAATTTTATTTCCAAATTAAGATTACTTTTGCATAAATAAACGTAAACAATTCCACAAAATATAGTAAATTTCAATCTGTAATAAAAGCCTATCTCAAAGACGCTAACATAAGTGATTCAGAGTATAATATTCATGGATTGTACACAAATTATACAGAAATCCCAGTAGTTCATAATTAATACACATGAAGGACGACGTAATACTACTCTCTAAAATGCTTTCTTCGCCTTTTATATAGTATATGGGCATAATTATATTAGTTCTATCTACAATTATACCATTCATAGATAATTAATTCATTAGAGCGTTATAATTTTCGATACTCGTGTCAAATCATCGGGCAATTTATTTGAGGTATGCTCTCACAAACTATAATCTAGCACCAGGTAATTAGCTGACTTACATGAAAGAACCGTGATGCGTTCAAAAACATATTGTGTAATCCATATAAGGTTGTGGAGAGCTGTAACCTAATGGGGCGCACGTTTTAGCTTGCTAGAGTGTATTAATTGATAGTAATAAAATTGTGATCAGCAATCTGTACAAGCTGTGAATAGAATACAACATTGCTGGAGATCGGTATGAGCACGAGTGACGACAATATCCAATGCATTCTTTTTCTCTGACTTATGAACGATCATCTCTGCAAGATCTAATATCAAAACCACTGCTACCGTATAGCATCGACATAGACAACCACACAAGCACAATACCACACGTACATCATCGGACAACAACACACCACACTCACGAGCTAACAAAACAACAAGGCACACACAACAGCACACGAACACAACCAACATCACTCTCGACAAACGCGCAATGATCGACGCACATCACCGCACATTCATCACACATACTCATACAAACTCACCACACCCCGAGCACACACACCACACACTACCATTATAATGGTTTTACCATATATACTATACATGCTAAAACTTGAATAATCACTCTATAAGACCGTAATAATGTTATATTATATATTTTAAGGGTACAGAACTTCCCATATTTATCTCAAGAAATATATGATTCGTGTTCATACTATAATTTGCCTAATTATTATTACCTTCTAGAGGTTTAAGCTACCATTAGAACGATGTATAGGTATATTAATACTTCGTAATAATCCTGGGTAGTGTATATAAAGTTAAAAAAATTTTAGTCTCAATAACTTCTGATGTGAGATATATTTTGACATATATACCGTATAACAAGAGTCAATAAGAGATTTCCGATTCCTGATGAGTTTTATAAAGGGGATATGAATTAATTTCTAACCTGTATAACGGTACATAAAGATAAGGCAATACCAGTAAATTTAGAAAATAGGTATTTTGGTATTAAGCGGTTAGTATGTATATGGCTGTAGCGTTGCTTATGAACATAGCGCAAATGAGGAGTAGAATTCTAGTTATAACTATCTGATGCGGTAGTTGTCCATACTTGATTAGTGAGTAGAATATAGATCTTTCCATGTAGAGAATATAGATACACCAGTTTTACACGTCCATAATATTCGTAAGTGTTATTTTAAGATTTATTAGCTATGCCTATGTCCCTTATGTGATCTCTATGCAGTCTTTTAAATTGTATTATTATAAGTATCCGACGTTGAATTTGTAAAATTTCGAGACAGTTTATTAATCATCATCCTGAAAATAAATTAGTGAGTATATGTAATTTCGATATAATCTATCTGAGTATTGTAGGAACTTGAGCTTTTAGATATCCTCCTAGTAGATTAGTTTCATTTAAAATACACCTTACAAGTTGATTGAAAACTATGTTATACAGGTAAAATTATTGTTTTCAGTGAGTAATACTATGTGGATCGTATATATATAGCGTTAACCTTAGCTTTTTTTTTTTCTGAGATTTGAACCATTCTTCGTTTACTAACTTCAGTCTTCAATTCAAAAAGAAGAGACTAAGTTCGTATATAATATCAAGATATTATTGGTCAGAAAAGTGCCGGGGATGTTGTATAATTCGAGATGGAATAATGTGATAATTTATGTGATTGCTTATATATATAATATATATATGAGGAACTGAAATTATATATTTAAATACTAATAAATAAATTGGTAATTTCATCAACACTGATCTTTGATGTATAGAGGATTGACAGTAAATAAGTATGATATCTCAATTTCATCTCTTAATACAACTATAGCAGGGCTAGATAGATTGTGAAGGAATGCATTCTTGCTTAACTTACATTAAATCGTATTGAATGATAATAAGGTTTAGGTGCATGTTTTAAAACTATATATTTAATATACTTATATATATACGAATATAAATGCAGGAGTTTATATTATATTATATTTTATGTATATAAAAATAAAAAATAAAGTTTATACCACTATTATTCACTGCTGATTAGAGAGCAAACATAATTTCATAATGACACTATTTTCTTAATGGTATCCTTATATATTATAATTACCTTACTTTTATAACATAGGTATAATTTTATTACGTCCACATCATCTATACACTTATGACTCAAGTCATCTTTACGTCGATTTTTATCGTGTAATATATTTATATAAACTACATATCTAAGTATTTCATCTGAAATACATCAGGCTTATGTGAGTACGACTATTTACATCAACTAACGAGGTAGTTCGAATCACACACCCCTAATTATAATATTCACTGGTGGATTGTTGAGTTATTATTATTCTTCGTTCTGGCTGCGTATTTTAGCGAAGTATTATTACCTCTATACTGATTTTAAACATAAAGCAGTGATAGCTCTACTATAATAATAACTGAAGTCATAAATAAATATCCTCCTAAACCATAATCCACCTTATGTCAATTTACTAGATACTCCCTGGAAGATTACATTTACTCTTTTACTCAATAGTTATATTATTTTACTCAGGTATAGACTATTTCATTTACGTATAGTGTACATTTAGACAACTAATCTGCTTCCCAATTGTGAATGGTAGGTTAATATGGTATTTAAACCTTCCACGTCATACTTATATATAATACGAATCGATACTTACAGTGGTAGTCTTATACTCTAAATGTAGGTAAGTATGATGGTGAACTATAATATGAGAAAGATACACTGATAATAAACTTATATTACGAACACACATATTGGGAAGAGGATGAAGAGGGAACTACTCTTGAGAGACAAACGTGTGGGCTTTAGTGTTCCCTACATATTTAACACACTAAAATAAATAGGCTCATAAGACAATTATTTCTCATGACTTTTACGCATTGACCAGACTTTTAGCGGCGTCTATCAAGCTCTCACTCTGCGCATTCCTCAGGCAAATACTATTGTATAGAAAGGAACGCAATACACTATCACTACCAGAAATAAGATTAAGCAAATGATTCTCAGGTGTGATACGCAAGTCTTATGTGTTGGACTTTCTGGCTTTGGTTCTCCTATTCTTGTTTTGAGCTTTTTAAGTATTTATAATAATTAATATGTGAAATTTGGAATAGATCTCTCTGTTAGATGACTAGAGTGTTTTTGAAGGATATCTTTTATTTCTTCGAATATATGACGTGGCATTGGGTGGTTTAGATACGTGACAAATACTCATAAATACCAGGTTGATATGTGTGCCGTGTTTTTTGAGTAGAATTAAAATAAGAGTTTCTGTATTTATCAATCAGTTCACATTAGAGATGTTTGTAGATGTGTTTTTAAATGCGTAGTTTATTAACGTAGTATTTGTTCTATCGTTAGTAAACAGAGGAGCTCAGTAGCTATTGAAGCTATAAGAAAACACTCAAGTATGTGTTTAAGCAATCAATGATCGCTGAGCTTCGTTCTCTTAATCATGTGTTGATGTCTATGTTGACAAGCTCCAATTAATCATACAATATCAAAGTACAAACAAACTTGAGTGACGAAAGACCAAGTGTTGTATAGGATTTACACTATATGAAGTATCTTATATATAAGGGAGTTTCTTTGTCTGTTTGAGTATGGAGGTATGTGATACGGCGCTATGTAAGTTTCTATGCGATGAGGTATTAGTAGAGTGTAAATACTATGTTATTTGTTGAGAAGCTAATAATATCGAAGCAGTATTCATATTGGAGTCATTTTCGTATAATATGACCAATATATAATCAAGTGCGAGTTTTAAAATTACTTAACTAAATATTAATATATTTATACTGCCCAAATGATGCATCGTGTACAGCTCATTATAGAGAATTTATATCACATTATAAAACACAGCTTCAATATATTTCTTCGATTATCATTAAAAATGAGTTTATAAGGGGAAATAGCTGATGTTGTATAGTGACTAATATTTATTTTTCCAGGATATATTTTATCTGCTCCAGAAGAATTTCAAATCCCATAGTGATTAAATAGAAATTGGATCATTTCAACTCTCTACATGTTTTTCACAAAGTAAATTACTGATCAATTTGATTTCTTAATTATCATCTAATGACATTTATATAACTATTAAACTACATAGAGTATGATATAGGATATTAAAACACTACTCACACTCAACCTCCCGCACCCAGATACTGTTTAGTTAGTTACTTTAACTCCCCCTTTGTGCTCATAGTTGAGACCATCTAAACTCTGGAGTATAATTGTCGTTCTTGGGTAACTTGGTATACTCCCTGAGCTGGACGGTCATAATAATCGCGACATAGGCAGAGAGCCGTATTCTCTGTGGCGCTGCTAAGTTCTGGCCTACTCCTCTAGAGAGCGCGCTCTCTTCTGTATTTTGGTTCAGACCATTCTAATACTCCCTCAAGATAGATAGGTCAGTCAATTAGCATCTTAACGGCCTACCTACATCTCTAGCGGATCAAAAATTTAACTTCTGACCGGTATTCGTACGTTTGTGTAAACAAACGGCTATGCATGCTCGAACTCATCCTTAGGATTCGTAACATCACTCTCATCTGAATTCTTTTCTCAGCTCCTCAGATACTAGCCCCACTCTCGCAAATCTCCATACTTTAACTGCTCCGAATGTATATCTCTTTTAGGTTCTCCCGCCAATATACGCTCTAGCGGTCAAATGTAGCGAGGACTGCGGATCTTATACCTACTTTATACTCCATCTAGGCTGTAAGCAGCCTGGCTATTTAATCTTAAAGTGTTACTATGATTATAGATTATATCTATATTATAATAGAAATAGCTCAAGTCTTTGACTATAATTATACTATTATATAAGATATTTATATATAATCTTATATATATTATAAAGGTATTCTTAATTTATTCTGAAATATCTATGTCATTTATCATTTTCATTATATTAGTTATCTTTTTAACTCTTTATCACTAAATTGCAGCTATTTATATAAACTATGATTGAAAAAATGGTTTATAATAGTTTAACCTATATATCATACTCTGTTAAGCTATTTCTTTGAATATAACTACTATATTACCTAAAAGGGTGAAATGATGTTATTGCCCTTTCTGAATTTATGATGTGGAGTAATCTTTTTAATATTTTTCATATAGGTTCTCTACTTTTATTTTTTTAATAATTATTCTTCTGACTGCAGCAGCTACAGTCTTTGTAGCTTTGGTTTTGATAAATAAAACCTTTATAATTAGTTTTATTTTTCGATAAATAAAATTATCCAGCACAAATAGGATTAAAAAATATATTAAATGGTGGATGTAAACTTTATATTTTATCTAATAATTTCATAACCTTAAAGTTGCCATATATATAAAAAGGTTACATAGCTGTAATTCTCCATTATGGTAGGAGGCAGGACTACGTAAAGTATATATTATATTTCCGAAATTGAAATAATTCAATCTTAAACAATTAGTCTGTAAGTATGTAAAATTTAGTTATCGAACTATAGTTTTTTTTACGGTCAGATTTCCGTTAAATAACGAACATGACAAAAAAAATTATTCATCAAATTTTACGACAAGTATAATAGTTCAAATTCTTTTTTAGCCAACACAATTTCCTTATCCTCTATTTGTAATAAAAATCTCCTTTTCTGGGGTCAAATTTATAGCGAGGCTGTATTCACATTTAATTATATATCGTTATGAGAATTTATAGCGAAAGAGCCCGCGATTCCTTGAGAGCCCTCGCATGATCACAATGACCATTATCAATAAAAAACATATTCATTTATTACTGAAAGGTGATATAAAACCATATGTCTATATGAAAATATTTTATTTTCAATACAAAATAATAAAATAACTATTTTAAATTCCAAATCTAGCATGCAATAAACATGTATACGGCAAAGAAATATAGATATATTCCATTAATAAAAAATTTCGAATGAGAATAAATTCATATAAAAAGTACAATAAATAATAGGAACTAATCCATTTTGAAGGAATGTATGGTTTTTCTTATTCTTCCTGCACTTAAACGTAATGTACTTCTACTTATCCTCTTTAATCTGTCCGATGCAAAAGAAGGACCAGAGGGACTCACATCTGGTCTAGGAGACATTGGAATATTATCCAGTTCCGTTATTCTTTGTTTATTCAGGATTAAAGTTCTCGGAAAAATTAATAGTTGGTGAAGTTCTTTGTTTGATTCCTGTTCCATCCTGTCACAGAAGCCTTCTTCCAATCGTGAGAGGAGAGATCAGATATCAAGGTCAAAATATTCGATCTGCTATTGTTTCCCGTTCAATAATGCATTTGACCTGAATGTTCATTCCAAGTAAGCTGATCTTTTAAAATCTTAAATAGAGCTAACCCGTTTTGCTATTCCTCATTGGTAAGCTTTTCCTTGAGTATATGTTTTAAATTATCTTTCTCTTTTCACTGACAATAAACACTCAGTTGCTAGAGCTGAATCCTCCTTAGGTGAATTTAGTAAACTTTAGATCTACTAGATTGTTTGTGTATAAGCATTTTTGTGAGTATAGGGATTCTTTTTCTAATGATGTTAACATCGAGAGTTTAATAGTATGATTGCAGTTCGCTATGCTCGTAAGTTATTGTGATGACGTGAGAGTATAGCAACTATGCGGATCAGTATTGAGAAAACTCAAGGCTAGGAGAGAGAGAGTAGGGACTGTTGAGAAATTGAGATGGTTAGAATAGGGATAGTACCGATGCTGGTTGTTGTTGAGGTTGTGATGTTGAGTGATTGATGATGTGAAGAGGATAGGGTTTTTGGAATGATGAAGATATGATGTACAAAGTAGTGTACGAGTAAACTCGTAGCTAATTCGTAGTGGGTAATAAACAACCAATATGCAAACTCATTCTTAAAAACTTCAATCAAAATATGTTCAGTCATATAGACACACATAGTTGGTTATCAAGGTTGCTTATCTATAAATAACTCTCGCTTACCTTTAGAAAAAATAAAACGCGTATCGTGTATCAACGGTAGTATAAAGCAACAAACCTACCACGGCGTCTTCTGGGGGTTAAATTTTATCTCCTTCTCATGATTCGTTTTAAGTTATATATCTCTCACGTCCGGACTGAATGTCTCTGTTTAATGATTTGTGAAGAATTGAATGTTTCATAATTCGGACATATAAAAACAAGTACTTATAACGATTATACTGTTAGAGAGAGCGATCATATCACACGTGAAAGGAACAAATATTTCACTGCTTTTATAGATTATAAGTGGATCATACTTGCTCTGATAACTTTTAAATAATAATTTTTAAAATTATTATTATTACACAAAATTATTTTCATTCTTTACACAGATCAGTTTTTACCGATTTTGATCAATCAGTTTATAACAGAGAGTTTAATTAATAAAAGTGTCGTCATAAGAGGAAATAATATTAATGTTTTTAAAAGATACATCTATGTCCAAGTATCCATGGATGAAAAACCTATCTTATGTCTCGACAATGCATCGTTAGGCAAGAGTATTTGATACCGACCATTATAATTAACACTGCGGAGTAGTTATCTTATTAGGGTAGAAGTCTCACAAAGTATATAATTATACTATACGTTGTGGAGATTATAGATATGTTAATTCTTTATATAACTTTTAGGATAATAACTCTTACGTTGAAGTTAAGGGAACATTGTGTAGGCTAAGCATCACATACATTTGACCTAGACTTATCAATATATTACCACTTTCTATTATTTGCCCAAATCGAAATTAATTAAATACTGGGTGTTTTAAAGACACAGTCCCTACATATACTTTATTATCTGAGAAATAGATAATATATATTCTGTGTTATAATAATAATCTAATAATAACTAAAACGAGTTACTATTAACTGTTTATGAAAGATCAAGTTAAACTGTGAGTAAATAGGTTTCTGCTTATTTATCCTCATTCAATTTATGCAATCAAAATATATATATATATATACTCAAGTGTATTATATAATTTATTGTTGACCCATGTAATATACCAAAAAGACTTTATAACTATCGTATATATATATTAATATACCTTTCAGCTGAAAAATTAGAATATACAAATCTTTGTAATCATTATAAACTTTTTTCTTGAGTAAACATACTATGTAGCAACCTAATAATGTATTTTAAACAGGAGCTTTCTGCTATATCGACAAATCTTCAACTTCTTTATTAATAAAGTTTAATAAAATGAGAATAGGTTTTCACTCAGACATCCTGTATAAGGTACTATCATCATCGAGAGCACAAGGACATGGTGTCAGCATGCACTAGCGACGTGAGAGCACTGAGAATAGGTTTTAGCTACAACGCTTCCACATCATCTTAGATTTCTTGATATAAACACGTTGGTTCAGTACCACTTAAATAATTAAAATAAAATATACAAGTAGAAAAGAGTTATCTCTATCAGCATATTATTAGTTTATAATGACTTATATAAATATAATACTATATATAGATTAAACATAATGGTATAACCGCTTATTTGTTTCAACATAGACCTATTATTATTATATAATAAGTGATACAATAAAGAACACCAAAAAATTAATATGAACAGTCTTGAATTCATTAATAGTGAATCGAAATAATCTATACATTTAGATAGTCAATTATCTCACTGTCCATATCTGATTTGGCTTAACTAGTAGAGAAAAATTCGTGTGATATTTGCTACGGAATGCGGTAGAGCTAGGACTTGAATTTCTATCACAGTGTATAAATTTAGGCGATAGCGCGTTAAGTGTCTGTGATGTGTAATATAACTCGTACATAATTCTCTAAATTATAATAATGAAAACCTATATTCAGTTTCGACTTCATTCAACCTAGCGCAAATAATTCTATATTACGAAGAATCTAAGTGTGAGATTCGAGAAAACTAGAAAAAGATTAGTAACCGAGAGTGTACGGCAATTATAGTGTAGGGGTGGCTCGATTGTATTGGATTCGGTTAGTGTTATTGTCATATTACGTGTATCTTTTACCTTGTTTTTACTGATTATTACTCCATTTTACTGATTTATAACGCTTTTTTTACTGATTGTGTACTGAAATTTACTGGCTATTTTTATGTTTTTAAGAATATTTCTGTATATAAAATTACATAATTTTTTATTTAAAAACCGCTTATTAATTTCAATAAAAAAAATGTTTATATGTAGGTTTGGTTTTGTTGAACAAACATTAATGTACACATAAGTTAAATATACTATAAAAATAAAAAGTCACATAATGTGAGGATCAAGTAGCTGTAGTAATGGTTCAATAAATATTAGAAGTGCACGAATAACCGCGGTTTGAAAACTTATTCTATAAAACCACATCTTTATTTTTAAAAAAATGGCAGGCCTAAGGAAAAGTACTCAATTGGAATGTTGCTTTAAAATAAGTCTATTTGTTAAAAATAATAGTAAACAAGCTTTTCATACAAATTAAAAAAGGTACGTATTTATAATTATTAAAATATATTACTTTTTTTTTTTTTTACTTTTCGCAACAAATTTCAAAAAATATCTCCTTAAATAGTTTCTGGTAGCTATCGTCGGTTATTTGAAAACTATGTTGCGTCGCAGCGCGTGAATCTGGAGGCTGGCCGAAAAACGAAAAAGCGGTGAGTATTTAAAAATAAAAAAAATTGCTCATAAAAAACCGAAAAAAAAAGTCGTCCGTGGGACTTTTGACAATATATTTTAGACTTCGTTAAAGTTTGGAACTATGTCTAGTAT
>JABUQX010046896.1:0-21607 GCA_015478945.1 Trachelipus rathkii
ATATTCGTCATATTCCCTTGCAAGGTGAAGTTAAGCGTATTTATTTCTCCGAAGAAATCCGCAAGATATGCCAGTTTGGAAATAAATTGCATTATCTGTTATTTTGGCGAGTAACTCTTTCTCCTTATCCTTATCCTTATCCTTATCCGGTTTTTTCATTTCCAGAAACAAAGCAATTTCTTCTCGAGGCTCGAGCACTCGGTGCAACACCTTGCCCCGTGATAACCAACGCACTTCTGTGTGGAATAACAGCATGTCGAATTTGCCTCCAAATTTTTATCGTATCCAATCATTCGCATAACAAACAGGCAAACAATTATTTATTTGAGCCAAATGAGTGAAATCCCAGATTAGATTCTTCGCTACAAACGGTCGTGAGAGAGTGCGAGTACTTTGTAAGCGATATTAAAAAGCATAAAATTATTTCACTCACATGCTTTTGGTTCTCGTCAAAACAAATCAAAATATGTTCAGAAGCTAACGAAATCTGCGAGATCAATCACACATGCACATCACACATTGGTCAGTAGGCGGTGGAGAACTACTGCCTTACTCAAATGAACAACTATCTAGCCGCGTTGCGTTGCAGGCTTGTATTCGTATTTTAGGTAATAAATTTGTTACCTAAAATTTTCTAATTCACTAACTAATCACTAATGATTAGTGATTAGGTAGTTAGTTAGATCTGATACAGATAATTTTGTTAAGAATTTTGTTTTGTGACTGTGCGATGAATCTAATCCTTGTACCTATCTTTACCCCTCGGAAAAATCCCATTTTACCCCTTTGGGGGTAATTACCCCCAGGTTGGGATCGCTGATATAGATGGTATCAAAGATTTGACGTCATCAAAGATGAGTCATCAAAGATGAAACACTATCAAAAGTTGAGGCATCAATGCTGAGGAATTAATGCTGAGGCAATCAAAAGTTGAAGGCATCAAAGTTTAGGCATCAAAATAATCAAGTGTGTGAGTGTAAACGTTAAGTGTATCTGTGTGGGGGGGTGTGAGTGTAAGTGTATATGGTTTAATGTAAGTGTCCTATGGAGAGTGTAAAGTGCATGTAAGTGTAAGTGTCTATAAGTGTCATAGTGAATGTGTGTATAAGTTTAAGTGTGTGTGTGTCAGGTGTGTGTGAAGTATTATATATATATATATATATATAATATATATATATATATATATATATATTTAAAATTATTAAGGCGTTAAATAAATATTTAATATAATAATTAATATATATATATATATATATAGGCTATAAGTGATAGAAAAAGACTAACTCATAGTAGGAAGCATCCCTAGCAGCTTGTAATATACACAAATCGATTCCTCATACCTTATAACCTAGGGGTAGACACGCATATTAGGGCTATTCTAGGCTCAGGGGAGGCTAGAAAAGGCCTGAAAAAAGTGGCACTCAGTTGTAATGGCAAATATGTGGCACTCACTTTGCTGGCACTATGTGGCACTCACTTGGCACTCGTGTTGGCACATCACTTGGCAAACTCATTGGCACTCATATGGCACTCACCTGGCACTGCACCTGGCAACTCACCATTTAGGCACTCCATAGAATACTCATAGAAACACTAATAGAACATCACTAGAATATTTTACGGTGATGGGAATCAAACCTACAAGGTCAAAAAGCTACAAGGTCAAAAAAGTTACAATGCAAAAATTGTAAACCCTTGGAATATCAAAAGGGGTTGAACCGCAAAATTTGGTTTCTCAACATTGTCCATGGAAGACCAAAGGGTTTGCTCGAAAAATTAGGGCTGCCGACAATTAAGGATGGCAAATTAGGGTGGGCCAACAAGTTGACCCAGGAAGAACCAACAGGGTTGGGAGTGTGTTGTACGTGTGTATAAGTGGTTAAATGTAAATGTTATGGTAAATGTAAGTGTCATAGTGAATGTGTGTATAAGTGTCATAGTTAATGGCTGTATAAGTGTAAGTGTGTTGTGTGTTGGTGTGCGTGTGTATAAGTGTCAATGTAAGTGTCTATGGGTAAATGTAAGTGTCAATGGTCATGGTGTGTATAAGTGTCATAGTGAATGTGTGTATAAGTGTATAGTGTGTGTGTGTGTGTGTGTGTGTGTGTGTGTGTGTGTGTGTGTGTGTGTGTGTGTGTGTTGTTGTGGGCTGCGGGCGAGAGAGATGGAAATAAGTTTAGGACAAGATCCAAGACAGGTCAGAATACCTAACATGACCTCTGTTAGCAAGATACCTACACAAAGGCCAAGGTGGCAGGCACCTCTCTGAGCTCAAGGCGGGTGGAGGCTAGGTGTAGGTGCAGGCTGGGTGTAGGCCTAGGTGTAGGTGTACGCTAGTGAAGCTGGGTGGAGGCTAGGTGTAGGTGTGGGCTAGGTGAAGGCTTGGGTGGAGTCTAGGTGTAGGGGGTGTAGGCTAGGTGAAGGCTGGGTGGAGGCTAGTTGTAGGTGTAGGCCTGGGTGTAGGCTATGTTGAGGCTGAGTGTAGGCTAGGTGTAGGTGACAAAACATCAAAAAGGGGCTAAGCCCCTAAAAGGAAGGACTAAAAAATTTACCGTGGTGTCAATAATTGACCCATGTATCTGTCAGCTCTGGAGAAAAGGTCCAAGGACAAAAGGTAAAGACATCAAAAAAAAGGGCTAAGCCCTAAAGGGTGGCCAAAAATTAGGGTGGGCCAAAATTGACCCATGGAAAGACCAAAGGGTTGGTCGAAAAAAATTAGGGTGGGATACGTACAACGGTTGCTTACGCAACCGTTTGCGCACACCCTTCTTCTCGAAGGGTTGCAAAAATTAGGGTTGCCGAAAAAATTAGGGTTGCCAAAAAATTAGGGTTGCCAAAAAAATTAGGGTTGCCAAAAAATTAGGGTTGCCAAAAAAATTTGGGTTCTCAAAAATTGGGGGGAGTAAAAAATTCAGGTTGCCCCAAAAAGGTCAAGGCCAAAAAGGTCGCGGTCAGAAAAAGGTCAAAAAGGGGGCGGAGCTACGGTGTCCGAAATGACCCTCCTACTACTGACGAAATAGTACATTAAATGGATTGTCCAATTGAAAGTTTCTTCTACTTTCGCTTAAAAATAGCTAACTCCATCATATATACATATATATATTATAGTATATATAATATATATTATTTATATATATATATAATATATATATAATATATATTATATATATAACTATATATATATATAATATAATATATATATATATATATATATATTATAAATATATAATTAAATAAATTTAATATAAAATATTTCCTATTATATATATATATATATATATATATATAATACGATATATATATATATATATATATATATATATATATGATTTATATAAATATAATATATATATATATATATTATATTATGATTATATATATAGTATATATATATATATATTACTATATAATATATATATATATATTAGAGATATATATATATATAATATATATATATATAATACAAAGGTGGGCATTAACGCTTTAAAGCGTTAATCCGTTAATTAACTCGTTAATTTTTTCGTTAACTTTTAGCGCTTTCGTTAATTTCGAAAAGAGTAACCGGACTATTAAGAGTTACAAATTTTCCTCTACGTATCCGTTAATCGTTACCGTCTAAATTTTACGAGTTAAATAAATATTTTCTTATCAGATTTTAAATTTTATTAAGATTCGATTTCGATAACAAACTTTTTTTTCCCAAAATTTCCTAAACGCTCCCTCAAATGGCTCAAAAATGTGTTATTCTTACACGGTTATTATCCCTTTTAGAAATGTTTTGTTTTTTTTTTTTTGCTGTATTCTCATTTTCCTTATTGGTTCGCTGAAGAAAAAAAAGATAGTGACTGTTGCCCGTTCAATGAGTCATTACCTTCTCGTTTGTTACTTGAGCTTGCTTCTTTGGACTAAGTGAAAAATATAAGAACTAGGCTTCATAAGCATAAAAAATTTATAAAAAAACTTATAACATGATTTTTAATTAAAATTCTAAAGTTGACATATCTATTATTTTACACATAATATACTACGACTACTCCGGTGTCCGTAAAAGAACTGTCCCAGTTCAATGCTTTAATTATAACAGCGTAATATACAATATCAACAGCATATCATAATCAAAGTGAAGGTCATTGAACAGAGTTTTCCTACATATGTTCAATATGTGCCCCCTTCGTTATAGGGGATACATTCAGCCGATAATCCAATTCTTCCCAAACATTGGTTAACAGATCCGGAGTAATGGAAGGAACGGCATGTTCAATTCTGCGTTTCAACTCTGCGTATAATTGGGCAGCCCCATAGGAAGAAATCGCATGGCGTTAAGTCCGGGGACCGGGGGGGCCAGATATATAGAGCTCTGTCGTCTGGACCATTACCACCCAACGGATCTGGGAGTATGTCGTTCAACCACGCTCGCACTATTTGACTCCAAATGTGGAGGGGCTCCATCTTGCTGCCGTATAAAGTTTACCGCTTCATCCTCTAATTATGTGGAAAGAGCATTTTGTTGTAACATATCGAGATAGGCGACCCCTGTTATCGGTTGCTTCTGCGAAAAAGAAAGGTCGCGTAGACCTGGCGTCGGGATATGGCGCAAGAAAAAAGTTAACCTTTGGGGAATCACGTTCGTGTTCTACAAGTTCATGCGGATTTTCAGACCCCAGATACGAAAATTATGGGCATTCACCTTACCCTTGAGATGAAAGGTGGACTCATCGCTAAACACTACACGATCTAGAAGGTCATCGTCTTGACCTAGCACTGCTGCACAGGCAAAGGTAAACCGTAGAGCATAGTCGTCGGGCCTTTAAAGCATGTACAAAACTGCAACCGTTGTATGGCACTCATGTGTAAAACGTTTAACCTTACACTTCACAAACCGTCCGTTTTTGGCACCTCAAGTTCGTGACTTGCTTCCTCCGAATGGATTTCTTAGGACTATGAAAGAACGAGGCCCTGATACGGTCCACATCCTGTACAGTCCACTTTGGGCCGTCTGTACTTTTTGCCTTTAAAAAGACATCCTTTAGTTGCAAATTGCCTATACCATCGGCGAATGTTTTTGCCATATGGAGGGTCACATTGGAACCGTAAAAGATACGCACGTTGAATCGTAATTACAGATTCACACTTAGCAAATTATAGAACACAGAAAGCTTTACGCTCAGGACTCGCCATTGTCAGTATGTGGCGCACGCACTAAAGAAGACTACATCTGAATGCGCGCATGCGCGTATGTCGACCTATCAGGAACTCGTTCTGGCGCAAGTGCATATTCGAAAACTATGCAACTTACTCTTCACTTTGATGTATGATATGATATGGATATTGTATATTAGGCTTTTATAATAAAGCATTGAAACTGGGACATTCTTTTACGGACACCCGGTATTGAGTATTAATTAATAAGGTATTTTATGCTTTTGGAATATTCTTCGGCAGCGGCCAAAAGCATAAGAGGATCAGCCGGCGTAGATTGGTTATACGATGTGTAAGAGGATATATTTATGACAATGTGAGGGAATCGTAGCTGACGTATATTTAATTATAATAAAGAGCGAAGAGAGAGACATAATACTCATTACTATTCCATCACATCATCTCGCTCGCACGCATTAGACCGGCCTCTCAGTTACGGGGGATTGACTGGTCGTTTAACTGTCGGGATCGCTCCACTCTTGGAGCTCGAGTATGTAGCATCTACGTTGTATATGGCGATAACAGTCGTTAATAATTTTTTGTTAACGATTAAAAATTAACGATGTTAACTTTCTAATTAACGGTGCCCACCTTTGTATAATACGGGTAAGTTAAGAGCTTGTAGAGAGGAGTAAGCTGCTAAATGTTCTCGTTAAATAGTATTGTCTAGGGAGAGAAATATTAACCACTGATGTATTGATAATATAATTATAGTATAATATATATATAATTATATATATATATATAATATATATATAGTATATAATAATATATATATATATTATATATTATATTATATATAACTAGTAAATATATCATGACGCTTTCTCTCTCGTCGAGAGTATAGAGAATAAGCAATGAGAGAAGCACACTCGCTCTTAGTTGTATGGAGACGCGGGCCTTATCGGGAATCCTTTAGGCATAGCCACTATGCATGAAAGAAGGTCTGCATCTCGTCTACGTAGTAACCGTAGTAATGTCGCAGCTGACTGACGAGTGCACCCAGGGTCATTGCTCTCAATATGGTCTAAAATGGCAGAGTCTCCTACTATTAGGTTCATAGTCTAACCAGTGCTGAAAAAAAATGGGATCAGTTTAATACAGACACATTAAAAGTATTGTTAAAGTAACTATTCTTATTTAGAATATTTATAAATATATATTGTATATATATATATATATATAGTATATATATATATATATATATATATATAATATATATATATATATATATATGAATATAATATATAATATATATATATATATATTATAATAAAAACTTTATAAAAATATGACGATCACTAATTTTGCTTGGATAAGCCCCTTCCCTCCGCCCATCATCATTTTGGAGTTGGGCAGAATTCCTCTGGTGTATGAGGGCAACTACTGAACTACCTATTCGTTCTAGTAACTTTATGAATTTTCGAAATCATTTGATGGCTTTATCCTAATTACAACTTTGTTGACCAACTCATATTCTGTCTCTTTGACATACAAACTTCTTATTCTTAAGTGAAATTCAGGTGTTTGACCGCTCAGACAGGAAACTCTACTCTGTTTCATCATGGCGGATGTTTTGCGTACGTTCAACTAACGATGTTATTTGTTCTATAATTCTTTTTATACTTGAATAAAAAATAAAACACATTCTCTCTCTCTCTCTCTCTCTCTTCTCGTCATCTCCCTCTCTCTCTCTCTCGCTCTCTCTATCTCTCTCTCCTCTCTCTCTCAGTTCTCTCTCTCTCTCTCTCTCTCTCTCTTCCCTTCTCTGAAATCAATTAGGTGAATTCTATGTTTATCAACAATCCATTGACTTTCCCATTGTGGTAATTTTTAATTTAAACTTTCTCAAGAACAGTTTGTTGAGCACATCTTCCAATTATTTTTATCGCCAACAACCTTGAGCAAATGATGCAACTCCCTGCACGTATCTCTGATCGTATTGGAGATGAACCCATATTCTTGATCTATTCTTAACTTCTAATGATCTAATACTGTCAACTTCTTTCAGCATTTGAATTCCTCCAATCATTCTTTTCTCCTTTGTTTTTGTTTTGTCTCTTCAAGCCTTCAACAGGAACTGCCCCATCTTTCGGCGAGGAAACGTTTTGTCTCTTCGGTACAGCAAACTGATTGAACTTGTAGAAGAATTTAATTTGATTTTCATTGGTATGATTAGGGACTCAGAAGTTGGAATTCATCAAAGCACTGGGAATGCATAACTGAGGTGATTTTCTATGACGTGGAGTACATTTCATTTCCCTTATCTTCTACAAAAACTCATAAACCTTGGCTACTTTTAAATAAAGTTGAACATTACGCTCAAGCATTTAACTCTAATTACTCTTTAAACGGTTTTGGAAGTGTTCCTTCTTCTACCCCCCAACTCATTTAAGCATAAAATTTTAATCTCTTTAGATGTAATCCCCTTAGTCCCAGAGCTTATTATTATCAAAACACGTTCGTCATTAATGATATGCTTCCTGTAGCTCTGAAGACTTAAACTACCAAGCTTGTACACTGCTCTGGCACTCTATTCGTCTCTCGACTCTGCCTATCAACTTCGATTATATTTTCCCTAGTGGAAAGTTGTACTTGTTAAACCTATGTCGAAAAAGAGGAACCCTTCCCTATAATACTCTTGCTAACGTTTAATTTCTATAATTTTTGTTTTCTAAAGTTTTTCGAATATATCTTAACGAAGCCAGACCCAAATTGTCGACAGGGAAAATGGTCGACAGGTCAAATTGTCTAAATTTGTGAAAGAAAAAGCTTGTCGACCAAAATCCTGTCGACCAAAATGCTGTCGACAAATATGGACATTTTTTTAAAAAATGTGTCGACCCTTTTCTTCTTCATTTTGAAACGTGATCGGACCATTTGGACAATATTAAATTTTTTCCATATATCGATTATGAGATAGATATATTGCTATCGATTTCAAATCTGAAATTATCAATTTACTTTATTATTTAAAACTAAAAGAATACCATAGGGTATACTTTATAGATATCAAGAGTCGGGGTTTCTCGGCCTCTCGGTGGACAACGGGGGGACTTCGTCCCCCTCTGTCCCCCGTCGGCTCGAGCCCCCTAAAAATCGATGCCTAGCTTCTAATCGATTGTTGTCGACTATCTGATCATTACGATTTAATGTGTCGACGATTTCGACATGTTATGAGAAAATGTTGTCGACCAAAATCCTGTCGACCAAAATTCTGTCGACGATTTGGACACCTGAAATTTTTTTAATGGCGTGTCGACGATTTTCTCTGTCGAAAATTTGGGCTAGTTCCCATCTTAACAGGCAAAACCTGAAAAATAGTTAGGAGTAATAGTATTATTTTGCCATTTTTTCGGTGTACTTAACTCCCGTGCCTAGCGATGGTGTGAAAGGTTTAAAAGGGCGTGGCTGAAATGAATCAATAGTAATAGAGAGCATGCATTGAATTAAGTGAGTTGGAGATATTATTATACTGGTGGTATCAACTATTTTTAATCAAGTGCCACTACTCTTCTTATTTTCCTTCAGCGTGCCACTCGAAAGTTATAGAAACACAATCCTTGGGTTGCATTAGTTTCCAATATGTTTTATTAACGTTTTCAATTAAAATAATATTTTAACAATTGACTAAGATTTCACATTTGGAAGTTTTAAAACTAGATTACAGAGTTTTAAAACTCTTTCGTAAAAGGAAATTAAACAATTCCACAATGAGAGAAAATTATGTTGCTTTTTACGTTTTAATATAGAAAAATATTGTTCAGTAACTATGATGCAGAGTGAAATTTTAGAATTGCAGAAAACCAAGATATTTTTAGTAATTTATTGAAATACTCAAAAAATTCAGAAAGTCAAAAAACTTTTACTCTGAGGAAATATTCTTTGTACTTGGTTTCCAGCACTGAAATACATTGTCCAGGAATAAATTTTCAGCCTCAAATCCTGTCATCTATGTTTAAAGTTAGCAGCATTCATTAGGAAAATTAAAAATTTTTTCTAAATAATTTAAAATCCTTGCACTGAAAAATCCAAAAGAGATTGCAATGAAGTAAACTCGAAATTATGCTCTTTTGGTTCCCCATTTAGGCCACAAGTAACTCATATAAATATATTCTGACGACTGCTTAAACGCAAATCTTAGTGCACTGTATCGCTACGTATAGAACAGGGGAGCATTTGAATCTACTTAATATTGAACTTCTTGATGAAGCAGTTTTTAAATGGTATAACAAAACTTTCATTTGAACCATTATAGGTATCACTCCGTAATTTTTTCCGGTTTTACTACTTTTCTAACCACGAACATAGTTTCTTGAGATAGACTAACTAATCTATTATTGAAATCATCAAACACAGATCAACAGATTCTTCCTTACACTAAACTGTTCGTTCAGTAGCAGAAAGACGATAAATTTGACTCCTAGAATAGGGCTATGTCCGTGAGATGTGAACTTTTTGTTGAAAAAAAAATGCAAAATTTAATGTTGAATGTCAGAATCGATTTCCTCATTATATCAGAAAGAAAAATATTTAGCACTGGAATCTATTTGTTTCCTAACATCATCAGTCTACTCGCTAGTTAGATGCATGTTTGTGTTTCATCTTAAGATGGTTGGCGAAGTTCGCAAATGTGTAAATAAATGTTTTCGTGGTTGTTATTGCTTTCATCTTTCTGGAAGTTCTATGGGATTGATTTCTAGGGATGTCGGTAATCATCCCATTATTTCATTACTTTCTTCTTAAACAAATAAAAAAAAAATAATGAAAACTGAATGAATGATGAACGAATCTGACACTGGTAGTACTACATCAACTTGGAATTCATTTACTTGAAAAAACGATAGTTAGTTTCAAGTAGTATGCAAAGCACGAATTACGAAAAGTGAGAGTAATTATAAATATATTAATATATATATATATATATATATATATATATTATATAATATATATAATATATATATATATATATATAATATATATATATATATATATATATATATATATATAATAATATATATTATATATAATATATATATATAATATAAATATATATATAAATAGAAAAACACCCCTAAAGTATTTTCACCCTTGCTTGGAGTCGAACCTGGAGCGCTAGCAAGGTTACCGCGTATGATGTGTTGACCACCACGCCCACATATAGCTAAAAGAGGGACACGACAGATAACTTCCTATCGTCCAAGATAGGCAATGCCGCGCCTGTCTTCCCCTCACACTCGGGGGTAGGCCAAACAGGTACCGCACAAAAGTGAATAATAAACAACAGAACAGGGTGTCAAGATGTGCATAAGAATTGCAATAACCTGCAATCAAATTTGTATTGAAAAAAAAAACTAAAGTATTTTCACCCTGCTGGGAATCGAACCTGGATCCTTCGTCCATACTAATCCCCTGTGAATATAGTGGAATATTGCCTATCACCTCGGAAAAAAACCTTCTTAGCCAACTATTATCATTCATTCTAAGCACGTGCCCATATCATCTTAGTACCTCGTCTTGATTTGCTCTTTCCGTCAGATATTTCTCCTATCGGCACATATCTCTTATCCTTACACTTCTAATTCTATCTCTTTTCTTTACTCCACAAATATCTCATAAACGTTTCATTTCCAAAACCTCAATTGACTCTTTTTATTTTTCATTTTAGATGTTAATGTCCAAGTCTTACGTTCATACAGAACAGTGAGCAAATACATACTAAAACAATCTCATTTTTACCTTCCTTGTTAAATTTCCATTTTCTATAATTCTCTAAGGCTACTTAACATTCTTTCACCCCAAGCAACCCTATGGTCAATCTCTTCTTTCAACCTCAGAAAGGACCCATATCCATTCCTAATCACTTAAAGACTGTAGTCTCTGATAGGCTTTCCCCACTCGCCTCTATGGTATCCAACCCATGCATATTGAGGGAATCGTATCCTTGGATTTGTGTACTAATTTCACACTTTGCTTTTAGCTGGATTTAATCCTTTAATTGGCATACTCGTTCAACTCAAAACACCAAAATCACGCCAAAATTTTCTTTTGTATCAGCAACCCAACACAGAATCGTCAGCAAAAAGTAAAACACTAATTTCCCAATTACCCTCATGCAGATTCATATAATTTAATTTCCCAATTCTATCCATACTCCTAAGTCCTAACTACACTATCTATAAAGATATTAAACAGCCATGGAGACATAACCACAACCTTGTCTCAAACCCACTCCTACTTTAAACCACTTCCCTACTTCCTTCTGTTAAAACACCAACACACAACCCTCTACTGTTCTTGTAAAATGCTTTATTCGCCTTTAATAACAAACCATTAATTTCGTAACATTCTAATGTTTCTCTATCACTCCCTCGTGAAGAAGTCTTCAAATGCCTTTTCCAAAACCAAGACAAGCATAGACAGGGCATTTAGGAACATCGTAGGTAGTATTTTAGGGTCGTAGAGGTTGTTGAGAAATGTGAACACCAAGTTTTATTGAAAAGGGTAGAAGGAAAAGATTAAAACTGGTGTCCACATTTCTCAACAATATCTACCACCCTAAAACTACTTCCTACTATGATGTTCCTAAATGACCTGTCTATGCTAATCTTCCATACATTAGACCTCTTTCCAATGATCTCCACTTCCAAATTCGAATTATCCTACAGAAAGACTTTCCACAATGTAAATTTCTTATCTTTTTTATTTAATTAAATTACTCATATCGTAGCGTTTTAAAATTAAAGAAAGTATTCCCATTTGCTTTCGGTCTTGCGTCCTTTATATATACAATTGTGCTGACTGTAATGTCAACTATTTAGGCCAAACTCAGGCCTACAGGCTTAAGATTGAGACCTTCAAGCACTGGACATTTCCTTTCGTTACTAATCCTCCATTATCTCAAACGCAGAGCAATTCAAGCTACAGAGATCATGCCGGATCTACTAAAACATCCTACATTTATCAAAACTTTTCTATTCTCCAATATGCTTCTACTGACAAAGAACTTAGAATTTTTAGAGTCCTTATACATAAAAAACACTTAAACTAACACATAATATCTACAAGTTCTTCAAATTGCCTGTGATCTGTTTTTCTTCTTCCTTTTCTTTCTTTCTCTCTTCAATTTTGCCGGCTACCGCCGTGGCTCAAACGGTAGAGCGACGGAGTCGCATGCAAGTCGTGGGTTCGGATCCTAGGTAGAAATTTACCTAGAGAAGTGTCCCCCTCCTTGAAAAGGGCTATGCCGTGAGGTGTGAACTTTTTATTAAAAAAAAAAAAAAAATAAATAAAAAAAAAAATTTGCTTCTTTCTTTTCATTATATTGTCTTTATCTATCCCTTTACCCATTCATTTTACTTTTCCGTTTTTTGTTAGTAATCTTTTATTTACTATCACTTTTTACACTTCACACAATTTTGAATTTATGTAGTATTAAATATTTTGTTTAATAATTATTTTGTAAATTTATATTATTATCTAATTCAATCTATTTGGCAATTGAAAATGTATTAACATTAAATACGAAGCGTCCTGAAATAAAAATGAATTTGTGATTTTCTTTGCATGTCTTTTCATATATTAAAAGAAGTCCAATAGAACCATATTTCTGATATATATAGATATATAATATATATATATATATATATTATATATATATATAAATATATATCATATAATATATATATATGATATATATATATATAAAATATATATATATATATATATATATATGGATATTATAGTATATATATATATTTATTCTTTTTATGGTGAAGATAATATGTTGTGTTTTTTTTTGGTTTTTTGTTTCATATATTGGTATTATATCTGATGCTAACAATAAAATATGAGTAGGCTACATGAGTAGGATCAAAAAATTGTAAAAACAAAAAAAAGTTAATTTATTTTAATAATATCGTTACTTTTCTAAAGAATGTTACGTTGGGCAGCGCCCGAGACAAAGCGACGTTCAGAAGATCTTTCTGATGTCATAAAATCTCCCCTCAAATAGAGAAATAGTGTTTATGGGCAAAAGATGGATTCATATAGGTTGCGTGAAAATTTACTGCCAACGGTTGATCAATATAAGGTTAGGTTGCATTTTGTACTTGCATCGTAGCAATATAGTTAGGTTGCGTTTACTGCCCTCTAAGTTCAGGTGATGATATGTTTTGTTATGTATGGATGTATACCCAAAATCTATATATGAAAACAAAACCCAAACGGAACGTTATTTTTACCCAAAAGAACATTAATTTTTTATCTTACCTTTGAATTCTTGAACACCGGTAGCGCTAAAAGGCCTTTCTTAATCATGCAAAATTCAACGTTTTGCTACTTTATCAAATACCATCTAAATATAGTTGTCATATTTTCGTATCTTTCTCGTTCACATCGTTAATTAATTGCTAGTATAATTATATTACTAATATATGAAAAAATAGTATAAAAAAAGCAATTATTATTGCACCATGCAGCCATGAAGCACCGGATAAGATCATAAATATATATATAAAGTATATGATATATATATATATATAAATATGATATATATATATATAATATATTATATAAATATATATATATATATATATATATATATATATTTATATATATATATATATATATATATATAAAGATGTGTGTGTTTGGTGACGTCATGGCTACCATAGCAACACTGAAAAATTATTTAAAAATCTCTCCTTTGAAGAGGTTTCTTTTACTTTTACTTAGAAAGTGAAAAGTTCTTAAGGTCACAAATGACCATGACAATTAATTATTTTATAATAATAATCAATCAATAATAATATAATAATAATAATAAAATAATATAATAATAACTAATAATAATAATAATAATAATAATAATAATAATTAATATTAAAATAATAATAAAATAATAATAATAAAATAATAATAATAATTAATAATAAAAAATAATAAGTAATAATAAGAAAAATAATAATAATAATAATAATAATCATAATAATAATTAATAAATAAAATGAAATAGATAATAATAATAATAATAATTAATAATAAAATAATAAATAAATAATATTAATAAAAAAAAAATAATAATAAAAAAAATTACTACGCATATATACATAACAAATAATAATAAAAATTAATTGAATAATAAAATATTTCATTTACAAACAATGCTTTTAATATTGCTGATAATAATAATAATAATAATAATAATAATAAAATAATAATAATAATAATAATAATATTAATAAAAATATTATAAATTAATATACTATTAATATTAATATTATATAATATTAATAGTTAATATTAATAATAATAATAATAATACATAATAAATAATAATAATAATAATAATAATCATAATAATAATAATAATAATAATAATTAATAATAAATAATAATAATAATAATAATAATAATATATAATAATAATAATAATAATAATAATAATAATAATAATAATTAATAATAATAATAATAATAATAATAATAATAATGAATAATAATAATAATATAATAATAATAATATAAAATAAGAATTAATAATAATAAAATAATAATAATATAATAATAATAATATAATAATAAATAATAATAATAATAATAATAATAATAATAATAATAAAATAATAAAATAAAAAATAATAATAATAATAATAATAATAATAATAATAATAATAGATAATAGATAATAATCAGGATAATAATAATAATAGTAATAATAATAATAATAATTAATAATAATAATACATAATAATATAAATAATAATAATAATAATAATAATAATAATAATAATAATTTTTAATTGCAATAATAAATTAAATAATAATAATAAATAATAATAATAATAATAATAATAATAATAATAATAATAATAATAATAATAATAATAATAATAATAATAATAATAATAATAATAATAATAATAATAATAATAATAGAAGATAATAATATTACAGTAATAAGAATTATAATAATAAAATCATAATAATCCATTATAATAATGCAATTATAAAATAATAATAATGAATAATAATAATAAAATAATAATTAATAATAATAATAAAATAATAATTAATAATAAAAATAATCAATAATAATAATAATAATAATAATATCCATCTATCCAACCTTTCTGATCATATATCACTCCTAAATATTTGAATCTTACTCAAATGTTTCAAAGATGCAGGTATATATAGGGGGTATAAATATACTAATTTATATATTTCATATAGCTGTTTCCCTACCTCATAGATAATTATTAATTCCAGGGATGGCACTGAAAAAATCAATTACTATTAATCAACTGATATACCACGGCGAATTATTATATTTTAATACATCGCTCATATAGTATCAGTAATAATATAGTATTATATATATATATATCTAGCCTGACCTCCTTACGTTACTTTCAGAATAACGGAATAATTTATATGAATCCTATAGCATCACTAGGCTAATGACACTCGTATAGAACTTATTAATGCTATGTATAACGCATCTTCTCGGAAACAAATGATCCGTTTTGTTTGAAAGTCAGAGGACAATTCAGCGACCTACGTGCAATATTGACAAATCTCGATATGAGTAAGATAAAAGGATAAGACTCGAATAAATGAGAGGAAAATGAATGTAGTGATCTAATCCTCTCCTCTTCTCCTTTTAAATCTTCTTGGATGAAAGCGATTCGCTGAATCATATATTCGAACGTTAAATTCTTTTCGACGGTCGTGGGTTTCTTCTTCGCGTCTATGACGCTAAAGTAATCTTTGATTTTAGGTTGCTGGCTCTGTTGTCCCAAAGGCGCCGATTTCGCCCCCCGGATCGCGAAATCTTCCTTGTTCCAATGACGTTTTATCGTAGGCACGAAATTTTTCGCCGTCGGAGTGCTTAGTAAATATTTAATAAATTCAGGCGCAGTCACCTTAGCCTCCGTCGCCGTCGTCGTCGTCACCGATTTCTTCCTCATCGTCGTCTTCACCGTCGAAGCTATATTCGAAGCGCCGCTATCGCGTAAATCATCGTCGCCGCATATTAATAAATAAAAATCGCGAATATCTTTTTCGAGGGTCTCGTGGTCGTCGAACATTTTCTTTTAAAAAAACAATAATGAATAATAATAAGAAGAAGAAGAATAAGAATGGTAATTCAAAGCCAGGACGACGGGATCGAAAATGGAATAGAGGAGGTCGGTGCTATTTTAAAACCGGGTTTATGGTGAATAATAAGCGATATTCCCCCCTTCGATTTCACGAAACACTAAACCCTCCTCCTTCTAAAATTGACAATATTTCAGAAATCAATTCAATGAGACGGGCGATTATATTTCAGTACTACTCAGGAAAGCCGGTCAACGATGAGAATACTCTAAACGGTTTCGAAACCTTAAACGCGATCAACGAAGTAG
The DNA here is from genome assembly GCA_015478945.1 of Trachelipus rathkii. NCBI lineage: Eukaryota > Metazoa > Arthropoda > Malacostraca > Isopoda > Trachelipodidae > Trachelipus > Trachelipus rathkii. The sequence goes on from JABUQX010046896.1 coordinate 16,611, forward strand.
CGCGGAATAGGCAAACCAACCACGTTTTGCAGTGGGATCCATTAAATAATATTTACTTCCCTACGACCGAAAACATATTTTCGACTCCCAATGAGAATGAAAGATTACCCGATGAAGATACAATTTTAAACATAATGAAAGGGTCGTATTAAAGATGTAAATAAAAGGTACGTGTCAATTACCAACGTTTTATTGCTAACAAAGAAGAAAAAATAATAATAATAATAACAATTATTTTTATTTTTATATCGATATTTAAATATTTGAATATTTTTTTAATAATAAAAAACGATTAATTTTTGTCGCTTTTTTTATTTTCCAAAATGGCTCTAAAAGACGAAACGGGACACGTTAATGTCGAAGACATCTGCGTAGGCGACGACGACGACGATCCGTAGAAGGTTTTGTTTATCGATTGGCTGATATTTTGCTTCAGTTGTACAAAACTTTCGTCGTCTAGTGAAAATTTCGAAGTTTCGTTCCGAAACACTTTATAATTTTCGGTATTGAACTTGTACGACTCTATAATTGGGATGTTTTCTAAAAAGCTTTTAGCGCATGCGTTTAAAAATATCGTTATAGACTCATCGCGTATATCTTGGTCGTAACGCGCTGCTTGTATCAAAAATTTGGTTCAAAATTCCGAAAAGTGGATTGCCGAAATAAGGAGGAGGGATTTCCGGTTTTACGCGGCCGCTGCATTCGCTGCCGACGTCTCCCATTGAAATTAAAGAGATTTCGTTCATTCGTTGGTCGCGGTCTTTCGGTAAAAGTCGTCAATCCGTCCGTTCGTCGTGAAATCGATTGTCGTTTCGTCTTCTTAGTTCTTTTTCTTCTTCTTATCGTTCTTCTACTTTTTAGTTACGTTCTCACCAATTTCTCCACGGTCTGTTCTTCCAGTTTCTGAAATCCGTTAATTACGTTCTTCATTCGTTAATTGTTTTTCTTTCCTCTGTTTCCGTATTTAATGCCGATGATTGTAATAAGCCCTTTTTCCGTAAGTTAGTAATAATCCTTGTTAATCTCTCCGCCCTTACTTAACTGTTCGTCTGAATGCCAAGAGAGAGAGAGTAAGAGATTTAGAGATGAATGTGTAGACCTATTCTCCTAGGGCGACGAGGGTGAGAAAGAGAGTAAGATGAGTATATATTTTGTCAGAATTTAGATAAAGTATGAGGTAATATTTTTCTAATCACCCGCGCATTTTTCGTGGAGTTTTTAGCATAATTCTCTTTTTAGAAATTAGTGAAATCAAACCTGATCGCCGTATTTAATTATTAAATTGATATAATAAATATATTTGTACAAATATGACCAATACATCTAATTAAAACAAACATATTAATTAATGATTGAGTAAAATATCACAATCTTACATTATAATTATTATACATGATTCGTTATAATCGTGTAATAAAATATTAAACGGATTTGAAAACAATAAAAAAAATTAAAATCTTTAATTATATTTATTATTTATCTATTTATTATATATTATTTCTTTTTTTATTAATATCTAACGTAAATAAATATCATAATGACAAACTTTCGAAAATGTCAATTTATCCAAATAGTGGACAAATAATTATCTATCGTATTAAATATTTATAGATAATCACGGTTAAAATTTGATAATATATCCGTAAATTATTAAAACTTTATTATTCTTTAAATCTATAATCAGGATTAGAATATATAGATATAAATTATTATATTATAATTATATAAATATTAACTAGTTTGATTAAAACTTTATGTAGTAATTATCGAGCCACTATAAAATCTGCCCGGTTTATTTTTTTTTGGTCTCCATGATCGTTCGATAGAAACAATAGTGGTACCCTTTAGTTTTCAGCGCGTAATGCGTTGTATTTAATTAGGATAAATATATCGTCTAATGTAAATTAAAACTCCCCGTATACGCAATAAACTTAGTGCATAGAGCAGGGGTCTGAGAGAGGAAATTAAATTTCCGCCCTCGGTGTCATGAGTAGTTAATCTATTTAACCCATAGCGTGGACTAACACTTTTCTATAATTAAAATGAGTATCGCTGATCCCTAGACGGACTTCAGTACGTTCACTTCCCGGTTTATCTATTCGGAGGTCGAATTTATTCGGCGTCTCTGGTCTCTATAGTTCTGGACGTAGGAAACGAAAATTAATATTTATTAAATTAGCGGCTTTACGCCGCAAAGACGGTTATTTTAGTGGTAGACTATTCTTAAAAATAATTTTTCTTCAGTTAGCCGTAGCCGCCCCCGAAACGCGCGTTTATAAAACAACGAACCTGATAGTACACGGAGCCGTCCACAGAATATTTACGCTACTCTATAAGTATATATAGGAAAATGATATGGAATGAAATCACATCAGTTCTTTCCATATATATGCGTCGAGTCGTCGTTCAGTCAGTACGAGTCGAGTCGTTCAGTATCGTGATATCGTACTGCATCATAACGCTGTATAGCTCAAACCGACGTCAGAAGCTTACAACGCTTGCGAATAAAACAGTAGAATAAAATAGACTTAATTTAAAATTACTGAGCTCCGTGATTTTGAGTAAAGCGAGCGAATAATCGTATTTTCGTATTTTATAACGAAGGATATCAGGTTATTAGATCGAAATATAGGCGCGGCCAGTGATAACCTGAGTATCATCACGATCGTACCACGATCCTAGGTTATCTAATTCTTCCGAAGCCGCGTTCGAGTCCGCAATTATTTTAGACAAATTTCCATAGGCAATCCCCCGATATTATCAATATCTAAATAGTACGAGCCGGAATAAACCCCGAGATCAGTATAAATAAAATTAAAAGTCTTTACGAGTAATATAATATTGTAAAACAATATCAATAGCCAATAATTACATCGTCACCTGAACCGATTTTAATTCCGCATAAAATATCGTCAGATCCACCTATGCCCAAAATTTAAGAATACTCGCCCGTCTATTGTCCAAATTATTGAATACTCTTATATTTACCGTGAACTCGATATAATTATTGTTTTGAGAGTTAGATATAATTAGTATAATAATACGGTAAATTTATAATATCAATTATATAGACAATAACGTATGATGCGTGCCTGTACGCCTCCAGAGCTGGAAGGTTGAGGGATACGAATCGAAATCATTGACTTATCACAACAGACGTACCTCAATATGATTCATATTCAGGTTGAGATAGGATAGAAAAGAACAATTACGTGATATATTCCGAAAGGAAAGCCGGCACCACCCCTCCTTCCGAATATCCATTTCGACTGATATCATTAAAGGCTGAATTCCGCCACAGCGTCTCGAAAATCACACCACAGATTATTTAAAGCTTTCACGCAAACGAAAACAGTAACCCGACGAGGCAAACCCACCATAACTTATCTACTACGTGCTATTCGAAATATCTCCCTGAGAAAGTCTTGCAATCCTCAACCTCATCATTTAGATAACAGAAGCCAATCAATCCCCGCCTCATACCCTATAACGACGAGGACGAAGCCGCCAGCGTGTCACTCCTTTACCCTTTATAATCGTCAATCTCTTTCGTAAATCCGTTTACACCACTGCTGACCCAAACTCCAAAATCATTCCTTTCCTTCAGACACTCTTTACTGACCGCAATCCACTATTTCATTATAGAGGTTTTATCCACTACCTACTAGACTCTGACTAATTACTTACATCCAACTTATCTACTTCGCCAATTATCCTCTGGTTATTCCAGAATTTCACGTTTATCCATTCAGGATAGGATCTAAGGAAATCGGCGTGACCCTGTTACATCACATACCTTTTTCGATATAACCAAAAACCATACTTAAATACAGATTATACCTCAGTATATATATCATCTATAGTTCGTATCAATATTAGCCGCTATTCACACCAAACCGTTGCGTCAAACTTCCTCTCTCCATACCACTTTGCTCTTCATCCGTGCTCCTAACGCTAGGATAAAATAACAGTATTCTACCGAACCTTATTCACAACTTAGGATGATTAATTATTCTGAAAAGTAATTGATCACATTAGTATCTAATTTATTTCATAAATTATCGTACCTACAGACCAATAGGCTACACGACGGTGATATTTACTATAATCACGTGGAGGTAAGAACAATGTAGATTCCACCTGAAGCATTGTCAGGAGAGCCCCGTACCGGCTCAGCCGGAATAATATACGCTAGTGTTATACAGCACTTTGCAGTATGAAGAGAAGTCTGACTACTTTATTCAGATAGTAAATTTATTGTTCGACCGGATAATATAAGTGTGCTCCCATTCTTCATCCTCTTCATCAATTTTTCCTATTTTTAATCTACCTATTATAACTATACTCTGTAGCTAACGATTTTTACTCAAGGTAATTGAATAATCAATTATATTATCAATAAAAATATAGAAATAACCTAAATATATCTTAAAACTCAATCAAGATACTTGTTTCTCAATATTGATAAATAATTCACCATCCAATAAGAAATTTCTCAACCTTAAGTGACTCTTATGGTATATATAACTCCTTCATCATTACCTAACCTATTACATTCAATTAATAACTTACTTATTCTTAATCCAGTATTACTTTCAATAAACATCAAATTCTCAATTTATATACACCACAAATGCCTAACCCCTACTTACCAAATCTTCTCAATATAACTTAATTTTCCTTTCAAGATATTATTTCGACCCTAACATCAATAAACAAACATCATACAACGTAATTAAATAATATCTATATATTAAATAAGCAGGAACACCCATAATACTATCACAATATTCTATCCAAATTCTTCACATCAATCAGCTACTATAAGCACCCTCTACCCCAATAAACTACGCCACTCTCTTAGCCATATTACTATTTAATACAATCACCACCATCACCATTAGATTAAATAATATACAAAATAAATAACCAAAGACGATAATTATATAACTGAATCAATCAACCTCCAATTAAAGCACTCTATCCGGCCCTATAAT